>PVKB01006040.1:0-76051 GCA_004027205.1 Ctenodactylus gundi
CCCCCCCCAGTGGATGAAGCGTAGAATCCGCCCCAAGCCTTTGCAAGTTTACTGTGGGACATGACGTGTGAGGGCCTCCATCTAACCTGGCTTGTTTCTTCCTAGATGAAAAGCCTCTGGGTGGCTTCAAGGACCAACTGTGCTCATTGGTATTCATGGCCCTAACAGACACTAGTACTCAGCTTCAGCTTGTTGGCATCCGTGCACTCACAGTATTGGGTGCCCAGCCAGGTACACATGAAGGGAAAAGGTTTTCTGCCTTACGTGAAAACAAGTCTCAATTCCCTTTTCTCACTACAATGCTGGGTGATTTGGGATTCTAAACACATTTTTGGTAGCGTTATGGTGGCTACAGAGGGGAAAAGATGAGATTTGTATCTCCTAAATACAGATTTACTGTCTTCTGCGGACTTGGAGCTGGCAGTGGGTCACTTATACAGGCTGAGCTTCCTGGAGGATGATTCCCAGAGCTGGTGAGATTCTAAACCTAGGAGGTCAAGCAATTCCCTGCCCCTGTATTGACAGCAACACGATACAGCAAGGACCAGGGCTCTGTGCTTCTGACCCTTACCCCACCTTAGGTGGTAGGCTGTTTGGCTGTCCTTGCTAACCAATTCAAAGAATGTGGGACTGCTTTCTCTTCTTTGGCAAATAAAAGTCGTGTCCAGCTCAGTGTGGTATTTGAGTCCTGTTTTTTCACAGGATGGCCTTGGGAGCTCACACAACTTATTCTGCCTCATGGCAGGTCTCAGTGAGACAATAGTGGGCCAAGGCCTAGCTAATGCTAATCTGCTGTGTACCCCCAGCAGGATGGCAGCCCTGGAAGCATCAGGAGCACTGGCAACTCTCTACCCTCTGGCCTTCAGCAACCACCTAGTACCCAAGCTTGCTGAGGAGCTTCACCAAGGTATGCGTGCCTCAAAATTTTCTGTGGCCTGGCCCTTCCCAGCAAGGCTTTGGGGGCTTTGATACTTGCCATCCAAAAGTGAAATCTTGTACTCTGGGTTGCCTTCAGGGGGATCTGATTTGACTAGTGGAGACAGGCCCAGCAAATGCTCACGGTGTCTGCGCTGTCTACAAGCTTTATCAGCTGTCTCAACACACCCCAGCATTGTCAAGGAGACGCTGCCTCTGCTATTGCAGCATCTTCGGCAGGTGAACAAAGGTAACTGCCAGGAATGATCAAAGAACTGGTCTGAATGAGGGGCTGCAGGCAGAGTTGCAGGTGATACTCCTAAGGCAGTGGTTCTAACTGTATCTGTAAGTTAGGCTTGATATGGTGAACTTTTTTTTTTAAATGATAGTAATTGTATATAGTTTAGAGGCACAGTATGACATTTCAATATGGGTACTATGGCATGATCAAAACAAAATATATATTACCTTGTATATTTATCATTTTAGTTTGGAATTTTCAAAATCTTCTTGACTAGCTATTCAGTTGAGGTGCTCAGTTCAATACCCAGCACCATTAAAAAAAGATTATTTTATTGTTGTCAACTACCAAAAAAAGTCAGTTACCCTACTATGTTATTTAACATTTGAAGTTATTCCTCCTATCCAGCAGCACCCGTATCTGTTAGTAACTCTTTTTCTCCATTCCCCCTCAGTACTTTTTCCTTGATTCTAGTAACCCTGTTTGAAACACAGTACTTATCTTCTATGGACATGGCAAATTTGAAAAAAAAAAAAAAGGGGGGGGTGCTGGAGGGATGGCTGAACAGTTAAAGGTTTGCCTGGCAAGTGCTAAGTAAAGTGCTAAGTACCTGAGTTGATTCCCCAGCACCACATAAACTAGTGCTGGCCTGTAATCCCAGGACTCAAGGCTGAGGCAAGACTGCCTGAAGCCAAGGCTCCAAAGTGAGTCCAAGACCAGCCTGAGCTCCCTAGTGAGTTCAGGACCAGCCTGGACTACAGAGGGAGGGAGACCCTATCTCAAAAAAAAAAAAAAAAAAAAAAAGACAATTTATATGGTCTGGCATCCATAGCCAGGGCATCATCTGGTAGCTCATGAGAAATGCAGAATCTTAGGCCCTCACTGATTAAGGATCTTCATTTGAACAAATAACTCCTAAATGCCTTCCAGTTGAAGAAGCAGTGCTCCAAGACCTAAGTGACAGGAGCTGTTGGTTGCTGGTTGTGATAACCTAGGTGTGGTTACCATGGTTCCCTATTAACCTAAACATCCTGATTTAGCATACCAAGCTGTGTGGGTAGATCCAGAGGTCAGTGCTTCATCAGCAGCTGTTAGGTAATAGAAAGACGAGGCCCAGCCCCTGATCTGGGTCTGGTAAATCCTGGAATAAACACTGATAATTCTTTTTTGAGATGGGTCTAACTCTGTAATTCAGTCTAGTCCCAAACTCACTATGTAGCTCAGACTGGCCTCAAACACTCAGCAATCCTCCTGCCTCAGCCTCCTAGGCAGTGGGATTACAAGTATGCGCCACCATGCCTGGCATAAGTGGTGCTGGGGAATCGAATTCAGGCAAGTATTTTAATTGCTGAGCTACTCCTCCAGCCCCAACACTGTTCATTGAGTTTCCATGACCTCTTCTATAAGGGAGAAGTGATGCTGCTAGGATTATGAAAACAAAGGAGAAAACAAAAGTGAATATTTGTGTTGCTGAGCTTGGCACTCTGAAGTCTAAATAGTTTTAAAACAAAACAAATAAAACATTTAAGAGAATACAGTGGCTCTGCTCTTACTACACCTTTCGTCTCTTCAGTCATTGGCTTTTGGGAGTACATCTCACAGGTAGAGCACTGGACTGCAGTCACTCGCTTTGGCCGTTTTCCCATCTGCTGTATCAGAAGTAGCTGGGAATGTTTGGGAACTTTCTATGGGTAACACTGATTTTCTTACCACATAGGGAACGTGGTTACAGGATCCAGTGAGATTATTGCTGTCTGTCAGAGTCTTCAGCAGGTGGCAGAAAAATGCCAGCAGGACCTGGAGAGCTGCTGGTATTTCCATGAGACGGCTGTTCCTTGCCTGCTTGCCCTGGCTGTGCAGGCATCCATGCCAGGTGACATCCGCCACTGGCCCCCACCCTGCCAGACCCTGCCTCCTGCCATGACACCCTGTAGTGTCAGGACTGCATCTTATTTTGAATCCTTTGTCCCAGCAAATGAGATTTTTATCACTTCCAGGGGGAGGGGGGAAGGTGACCAGAGGTAGGAACCAAAATCTACTAGCGTTAGCAACATTTGGAAGGATGCATGTCTTGCATTTTAGTCACTGTCTTGTTGCTAGGACATAATATTCAACACCCACAGCTGAAGGGAGGAAAGGTTTATTTTGGCTCATATTTCAGAGGTCTCAGTCTGTTCGTGATCTGCTCATGATCGGCTGGCAGTAGCAGAAGACAATGGCTGAGGTCCTAGCTGGAGAAAAGCTGTTCATGGTGTGGCAAGACAGAAACAGAGACTGAGAAGAAGCTGAGAGCAAGAATACACACCCTTTCCTGATAAGCCCCCAGGGACCCATACCTCCCACCAGTCCTGCATCCTAACAGCACATGAAGTCACCAGTAATCAGTGAGCTTGAGCCAGTTAACTCCCACAAAATGGTCACCTTCCAAATGTGTGAGTCCTTGGTGACATTCCAGGTTCAAACAAGTGTTTCCCTTTAACTGCTGTTTTTAGTTACAACTGAGCTCTGCAGTTAAGCAGGCTGGCTTAGGTTTCATCCTCATCCTGCTAACTTAGGTGGGGATACTCAGCCTTTCTAGGCTTCTGCTCCTCACTTACAAGACAGGGATAAAGAGTCCTATGTACAGCTGAGTGTAGTGGTATGTGCCAACGATCACAAATTGTGGAGCACTAGGGCTGGAGGAATGGCACAGCAGTTAAAACCCTTGCCTACAAGTGCAATACCCTGGTTCCGTTCCCCAGCACCACATAAACTGGATGTGATGGCACACGCCTATAATCCCAGCACTTGGGAGGCTGAGGCAGAAGGACTGCCTGAAGCCAAGGTTAGCCAGAGCTCTAAAGTGAGTTCAGGACCAGCCTGGGCTAGAGTAAGACCCTGTCTCAATAAATAAATAAAATAAAAATAAAAATTTAAAATAAAAAAATAAATTGGAGCATGGTCTGAGCACCTCAGTGAGATCCTATCTCAGAGTTAAAAAAGAGTAGGGGGTGGGGGTGGGGGCAGGGAGGCCTGGGAATGTAGCTCAGCATGAAGGCCCTAGATTCAGTTTCTACTACTTAAAAAAAAAAGTTGTATCTACATCATAGAATGGTTGATAAGAAGATAATGTATGGCTCCTGGCCACACAGTGAGTGTGGTAGTATGTGGTAATTGCAATAAAAGGACCCATAAAGAAAACTTCAGCTTTTCTCATTTTTTTCAAAAGATCAACATACCTAGTTGGAATGTTAGAATGATCATATTTCCTATCTTCCTTTTCCTTTGTAGCCTAGTCTAGGGCTGTGCACAATGCTTCCGAGAGCTCCATGGTTCCACCCCAGACCACAGCACTGCTGAAGGACAGGTTTTAGAATTCCTGCTATTGTAGCTGGAGGCACACACATCATGAGGATAGGAACTCGTCATTTGGACTTCTGAACCAAAGTCATGTGCTGTGTATTTATGTGTGCTGGTGTGTGTTTTTGCAGAGAAGGAGCCCTCCATTTCGAGAAAAGTGCTGTTGGAGGATGAGGTCTTAGGGGCCATTGTGTCTGTCATTGGCGCTGCCACCACCCACCTGAGCCCTGAGTGAGTATAACTGCGAGTATAGTTTAACCCAGACAGAAGAGCAGTCTCCAGGAGACAGCAGTAAGTAGCGGCCTGGTCAGCTGCTTTTGTACCTGTGTGTGATGTGGAGGCAGCTGTTTTTTGAGTTTGAAAGCAAATAGGAGGCACTTCAGCACCATGGACTGGAGGTGGGTGAGCCACTGGCCGGCAGTACTTAGCTACAGATGCATCTGTGGAGCATTTCTAAAATATATACGTTGAGTTCCTTTCTTGATTGTAAGTTCTAAGAGATCTATCTGCTTCATTGCTCTAACACCGGAGTCACATAGAATGGTGTCAGGCACATAAATAACAAGTTCATTTTTGCTGAATGTGTAATGATCGCAGCCTGTCCTGTTACTGACTCTGACCTTCCAATGAGAACCTAGGTTGAAGGCACTGTTGTAGATGGGAGGGCTGCTCTAGAATCCTGGCTCCTCAGTAACACCAAGCACTCTGCCCTCAGGTTAGCAGCCCAGAGTGTCTCCCGCATAGTGCCCCTCTTCTTGGATGGCAACACCTCCTTTCTGCCTGAAAACAGCTTCCCAAGCAGATTCCAGCCATTTCAGGTGACAGTCTGATGAATCAGACGGGAGAGAATTGTGAATTTTATGTCCTTCAAACTTATTTTTCAGGGATAATCTGGGATATGTTTGGAGGCAGACAAGCCAACTGCTGGCAGGGCATGCTTAATAGGGCTCTCCTTCTTTTTACAGGATGGCTCCTGGGGCCAGAGGCGACTGGTTGCATTGCTTATGGCTTTTGTCTGCTCCCTGCCTCGAAATGTAAGTGAGGACATTTGGGAAGTTGGCTCTTAAGTAATATCTGAACTGAAATTTGCTACAACCAAGCTGATACTACTCGCCCCACTAGTGTAATTCTCACCTATCCTGGTCCCTGTTATCACTTCCCACTGGGAATCTCCTGGAGTTTAAAGTGTTTCCTAGATCTAGTACATGGCCAGGTTTTCTGCAGGTGGAAATCCCTCAGCTGGACCAACTCATGCGAGAACTTTTGGAACTGAGCTGCTGCCATAGCTGCCCCTTCTCCTCCACTGCCGCCGCCAAGTGCTTTGCAGGACTCCTCAACAAACACCCTGCAGGTACTGGAATGAGCTTGAGTCAAAGCCTCACCAAACCACCTGCTGACAAAAATTTTCAAATTTATTCCTCAGCCTTAAAAAAGCAAGCTTGCTAATAACATGATAGGGTTTTACCTTTTCAAACACTGTCCTTAGCCCTTGGGACAAGATTTATAACACACGTAGAACTGGGGCTAGAGGAATAGTTCAGCGGCTAAAGCACCTGCCTAGCAAATGCTAAGTACCTGAGTTCAATTCCCTAGCACCACAGAAGCCAGGCATAGTAGCGCACACCTGTAATCCTAGCACTTAGGAGGCTGAGGCAAGAGGACTGCCGTGAGTTCGAGGCCAGTCCAGGCTACATAGTAAGCTCAGAACCAACCTGAACTAGAGTGAGACCCTGTCTCAAAAAAAAATTTTTTTTTAAAATTTTAAAAATACCGGAACTGGGCATTACAGGGGCTAAGAACAGCATTAGAGAACACCGAATGGCACCCACGAATTAAGTCTTTACTAGGGATAGATAGCCTGCTCTTCCCAAATGAAATACCAGCACCTCTGCATCATGAGACTACTATACCAGGCTCTCGTGTTGGTATCTATCATCTGTCTGTACAGAAATGATTTTTCTAATGATATGTTGGGTACCCCCCACTTAAATGATTTCCATCCTTTGTTAAAAAGAAAAACATGTTGCTATCGCATCACCATGTCCTCCTCCTCTCTCAGGGCAGCAGTTGGATGAATTCCTCCAGCTGGCTGTGGACACAGTGGAGGCCGGCCTGGGTTCTGGGCCCTCTCGTCATCAGGCCTTCACACTGCTGCTCTGGGTAAGGAGGTGGAATAGATTCTGTCTAGACACAGCAGTTACATCTTAAGTAAAATATCCTTACATGACCCTGAGCCATAAGCAACAGGTTCCTGGGGATCAAATGTCAAGCTGCAGTTTCTTTTTTTCTCTTTCACTGTAGGTAACCAAGGCCCTAGTACTCAGATACCATCCTCTCAGCTCTTGCCTTACAGCCCGGGTAAGTCCATTCTGGAGACAGATCTAGGACCTAAACAGAACTTCTGCTGGCCCCACTCCTCCTAGAAATGACTTCTATCTTCCTCCTTAATATTTAAGATTCTTCTCTTGAGATGTACCTCAAAGGCTCTCTTTTCTTCAGCTCATGGACCTCCTAAGTGACCCAGAACTAGGCCCAGAAGCAGCTGATGGCTTCTCTCTGCTCATGTCTGACTGTACTGATGTGCTAACTCGTGCTGGGCATGCTGAAGTGCGGATCATGTTCCGCCAGCGGTTCTTCACAGATAATGTGCCTGCGCTGGTTCAAGGCTTCCATGCTGCCTCCCAAGGTGAGAAGAGTGAAAGAAGGGCTCTGAATACATAAACTGCTCTGTCTGGGCACAGTCCCTGAAATAATTTAGAGCTGTACTGCGTTCCAGGGGTTCCCAAGCTTTTGACACCAGAGACCAAGCTAGTTGAATAGCTGATGATCATACAGTGGGGAGCAAGGGATACTTGTTTCTGCAGTAAGTTGTTGGAGGTTAGCTTTGAAATGAGCAGTAGGAGGGGAACAGGGAGCGAAGCCCCATCTCCTGTCAGTTCATCAGCAGCATCAGAATCTTCACTTTCTACTCATATTCTCACTGCTCATCTGTCCTTATAGCCCACACACCAGGGGATGGGGACCCTTGTTGCAGTCTGCATCAAGGAAGATAAAATTCCAGATTCGCAGCCCTCGTTTCCTTTGATTGGCATATCTTACCCTGAACTCAGGGCTTTTTGTTGTTTCCAACATCTTTTGTAGGCTGATGTCCCAGTCTAGTCAGATATTAGAATTGAGCTCTTAAACTAAATTTTTAAAATGTTATTTAACTCATGGCAGTCCTCCAGCCTCAGCTTCCCAAAGCGGGGATTACAGGCATGCACCACCACAGTTTAGCTGGGGCTGGGGAATAGAACCCAAAACCTGGCACTTGCTAGGTAAGCACTCCAATCACTCTCGCTCTTAGTCTAGAATGATCTAAATCCCACTGTGTGGCCTCAAACTCACTGTAATTCCATCTCAGCCTCCAGGGCACTGGGATTATAAGCATGTGGCGCCCCACCTGGCTAATTTTTATGTGGTGCTGGGGAATTGAAGCCAGGGCTTTGCAGATGCTAGGGAAACATTTTAATGACTTTAAAGGCTATGCCCCCAGCCTTTAAGAGGAAGGTGTTAAGTCCTCTTTCTCTCCTGAGCTTTTACACTTTTATAGATGTGAAGCCAAACTTCCTGAAGGGTCTGTCTCACGTCCTCCACAGGCTGCCCAAGCCCGTGCTTTTGCCAGAGCTGCCCACAGTAAGTCCTGCAGTCAGCATCCAAGCAAGGAACAGGGCTGTTCTCCCAGTGGGTGCTTCTAGAAAGGGGGAGGGGTGGGGGGTGGAGAAAAGGACCAGGGACATCACAAAATGGTTACTCCCTCCCTTTCCTTTGCCTCTTATAGCTGCTCTCCCTGCTGCTGGAGGCCCTGTCCTGCTCTGACTCTGTGGTCCAGCTCTCCACCCTCAGCTGCCTTCAGCCTCTTCTACTGGAAGCACCACAAGTCATGAGTCTTCATGTTGACATGCTGATCACTAAATTTCTGAACCTCAGCTCTAGCCCTTCCATGGTACGCTGAGCCCCAGCACCTCTCCGGCGCTTCATCTCCCCTCAGGTCTCACCTCCTTCTCCTTCTGTTTGCATACCAGGCTGTCCGAATCGCCGCACTACAGTGTATGCATGCTCTCACTCGCCTGCCCACTCCTGTGGTAAGTACCTAAGCTGACCCCAGGCCTACGAACCTTTTAGGAGACTAGAGAAGTACTGCTTGATTTCATTGAGTGGGATTAGCTGACCTGCTGTGTGACCGAGCTGCGAGCTACAAGGTATAGATAAGCGCAGGTTTTCTCTCCTTGGAGTCTGATGGGCATGGTAAATGCTGACCATCATATAATAGAATGGCCATCCTACCGCTTGGCATCTTCTGGAAGCTAAAGGATATATCATAAATACTTAGCACGTGGAAGGCCCTGGTTTTCTTTTGAATATTATACAGAGTCAGAGAAAAGGCACTTCCAGTTGCTGTGAAGAACAAGTCTAAGATTATCTCCTCTGATTCCACAGGTGCTGCCATACAAACCGCAGGTGATCCGGGCATTAGCCAAACCCCTAGATGACAAGAAGAGGCTGGTGCGCAAGGAAGCAGTGTCAGCCAGGGGAGAGTGGTAAGTTCTTGGACATGGGAGAGATGGGACTGAGAACAAGGCTTACAGCTAATGCTGCCAATATCTTTTCTGCCTACAGGTTTCTGCTGGGCAGTCCCGGCAGCTGAACCAGGTCCTGGCCTAGCCTCTTCTGATAGACAATCTAACCTGGGAGTACTAACAACTATGGAGCTGTCTTGCCCACGGCAAGACCACTAGCCTCCACCTGCCTTTCCATAGACACAGCCAAGCGCTATGTCTCTACTGCATAGCTATACAACAAGGAACACGAAGTCCTAATCTCCAATGGACTTGAAAAGTAACTGAGTAAGACTACTGTGTTTTAAGACAGACCTTGGGGTATGGGGCTCTTGCGCTACATCGTATGTCAGGCAAAGAGAGCTGTGCTGCTGAAGGGTGAGTGAAAATAAGTGTGCCACTGAGGACCAAGGATGGCGGTGTGTGTACTTGCCGGAGAATAAAAGATTTCTTTTGGTAGTAAGTCTGACTGTTAGATATTCCCCCTACTCCACTGCTGCCTCAAGAATACATAAGCCAGAGTGTCACAGACCAAACTAGAGAACAGCAGGTTAGGAATTAGCCAAGAACTCTAAGGCATCCAGCCCCTTCCCCTCCCCATCACACAGAGGCACAACTAGAATGGCTAATCACCTTGACCCTGAATTCCCTGCTCTGCGGTGAGGCACAGTAAGGAACTATGTATCTTTATAAACCAAATGCCTTTATTTTTGTTCTCTTCAGTAGCATGTGAGAATGGCAGTGACCTTGGCAACAGGCCTGGTATCTTTGCCCCAGTGAGAAGCCAGGATCCCAGCTGTACTCTCAGGTGTTTTTCCAGATAGCATGTTGAAAAAGGGAAGGCCAGCCCCAGTGCTGTGACCCAGAGGTGGTCAGGGTCAACACCAGACAGGGTTGCTAGTTGCCTGACCCCTACTCTGGGGCTGGAACTTCAGTTTGCCTGAGTAAAGGGACATCAGTCCTAGGATTTCTGCACATTGTATCTTCTGCAGTGGCCAGAAGACTGGTCCTTCAGTCATCCCTGCAAAGTATCCAAAGGCAGGCTCACTGGCTCTTTTGATCAAAGATTCCAAGAAGGGATGCCACTGGAGGCCTTTTCGACCACACAGATGGCAGAACAAATGCCTAAGCAGAGGCTGGCACAGTCCTATTCATACTGCCATCACAGAGGCTGAGTGAGCAGTGACCCAGGGAGGAGGCTCCCAGCTCATTCCATTACCGTGAGGCAGGTGACTAGAAGGTAACAGCACCCGGGTAAGCCAGTGCCTACAAGAGAAGACAGAAACATCTCTTGAGTTTCAGAAGTTTTGGTTGTCCTTCCTGCTCATTCCTCAGCAAGCCCCAAAGTAATGGTATTCTAACTTCTTTTGCCTAAATCTAATAAACGTACCCTCTGAGATCTTGAAGGCCTTTTGAGGTTTTGTGGAGTTTTAAGAGGCCACTGCAAGCAGTGGTATAGAGATATGTAATGAGAATGGGAAAAGGAGAAGGGAAGGCACTTAGGTTCATCTGTTCTTACTGCCTCAGTAGATGCGGTTTGAAAGAGTTCCCCTTGCCTCTTGGGCCTACAGAGCTAGCCTCATTTACTGCCTTAGGACCTTTGTCACAAGTGGGCTAATTCAATCTCACACATTACTGAACTCCAGACTGCCATACAAGTGAGAGGTGACTGTGACATCCTAGCTAGATGCCCCTTCCAGAGAACAGCTTTCTCAGCTTTCTACCATAGTCACCTTGGAGCTTCATCTGCTACTTAAGGCACAGTTTCAGCCTCAGACTTATTTGGCTTATGTGAAAGCAGTGATCTCAAGTCTAAATCTAGAACTGTGCAAAGACAAAAGCAAGGGCTGGCGGAATAGCTCAGCTGTTAAAGCACTTACCGAGCAAGGACTGGGTACCCAAGTTCGATTCCCCAGCAACACATAAGCTGGGCATGGTGGCATATGCCTATAATCCTAGCACAAAAGAGGCTGGGGCAAGAGGATTGCTCTGAGTTTGAGGCCAGCGTGGACTACATAGTGAGCTCAGAACCAGCCTGTACTAAAGAGTGAGACCCTGTCTTAAAAAAAAAAAAAAAAAAAAGCAGCAGCAGCAGCAACAACTGGCCACATATATGGCTGTTTAAACTGATGAAAATGAAATTTAATTAAAACTTTGTCAGTCAACTAGGCATGGTGGCACCTGCTTGTAATCCCAGCACGCTGGTAGGCTAAGGCAGAAGGATCACAAGTTTGATCCCAGCCTGAACAACTTAATCAAGACCCTGTCTCAAAAGTCTTAGGAATGCAACTCAGAATGAAGGTCCTGGGTTCAATCCCCAGTACTAGGGAAGGGAACGTCACCTCATCAGCAGCACTAGCCATAGTATCAAGTAGTACCAGTTACAGACTATTTTCCTTACCAAAGAGGTTTGCTAGACAGAAGCAGTCTTTACCTTCCTGTGTCCACACCCAGGAATACCTTCCAGTTATCCAAGCAGCCATAGTTGTAAGGATTCCTAAATACCTAGGGTCAAGAAAAAGACAATTCAACTTCCCCTTCTCACTTTTACAAATGATGGATAATCTAAAACCCAAGTTCAAGCCTTTTATGATAACTGCTTAGTCAGCACTGGCCATGACCTGTGATTATAGGATGAAGATTCAGTTGCTCACCTGCCCAACCAGGCCCCCAATCCCACTCACTCTTCCCTTGGCCTGCAGCCGACGTCTCTCCTTCTTATTAATGTGCCTTTCGATGCTAGTCTCACCCCGACTGATGAGAACTGCATGCCATACAGTTAGGGCACCCAGGGCCAGTGCCACAGAACTAAAAAATGGGATAAAGGGGTGGGGAAAGATGGGTAGAAATTAGAGGACTAGAGGACATAGGTCTGAAATTGAGCTGAGAAATAACAACTGGCTAGCAACCTCTCTACCTCATTTTCCTTATCTCCTGACATACATCCAAAATGATCTTGTACTTCACTCCATTTGTAAAAAGCATCAGTGACCTGGATGTGGTGGTGCATGCCTATAATTCCAGCACTCGAGAGGCTGAGGCAGGATTGTCATGAGTTTGAGGCTAGCTTGGGCAACAAAGTACAGAACCAGCCTATACTACATAGTGAGACCTTTTATTAAAAGAAAAAAGCATCAGTGAAAATAAATTGGTGTGGGCTGAGAATAGATGATAAATTATATGGAAAGAAGGGTGGGAACATAAGGAAATTTTTGAGGAAAAAAAGTTCTATGTTTTGTAAAGTACTCTTGCTTGGGAGACAGTGGGAGGTAGTAAAAGCACAGGGAGTCAGTCTAGGATTGAGGAATGCACCGGCTGGCACTATCCTTCCCTAGCTGTGTATCATGAATACCTTACTTCCCTTCTCTGATTTTCAAGTTTTCCTCATTTGTAAGTGTAGTCTCCTACTTTTTAGGGAGGTACTACAAAGAAAACATGAAATAAGGAATTGAATTTACCATGGTAGATAATAAACATGCCTGTATCCTTGGTGCTTGGTTGTCGGCAATAACACTAGTGTCCTTAAGGTCCCCTTCCTCAAAATATTGAAGAAAAGTGCCAACTTCAGTTGCACTAGCAGAACAGTGGCAGGTCACTCAAGGAAGGGTTCCTGCCTACATGTGGGCACCTACAGAGATTTTCCTGAAACTTCCCCTCCCTTAAACTTCCAAAATTGAGTTAAATACCTGCACAGGAACCAGAGGTAGACAAGACTCTTGTGAGTTATCTTTTCTCGAAAAGAGAAGGTAGGTGGTGGAGTCTGATGATACGTCTAAAAAACAAAACAAACAAACAAAAAATATATATATGGCAAAACATGGCTCCTTTGCTTTATTGGTGTTCAGCAACTTACTAGAGCCCCCAGCACCTACAGGCAGGTAGTAATCCAGACCCAGGCAAAGAAAATGGGGGCTAAAGCCACAGAGGACTCAAGAACAGCAGGCCACATGGGTGTTGGGACCAGGCCCAGTGGTACCATCACACAGACAGACACTGGGCAGAGCAAGTGTGAATAAGACAGCAAAGCACAGGAGGAACCGACCAAGGGCCACTGAGCTGACAACACAAATGGGGCTCCAGGGGAGTCTCTAGCCAGGACTCCAATGTGTGGCTACACTGTAGAGGAGACCACACCACCTGTACCCAGGAAAACTAACTGGAGAGAGGAAAGCCAGAGCTCCATCCAAGACTGAAAGGCTAGCACAGGCACACTGTCAGTCGGAATCAGGAGTACTGAAAGGCATGGAAGGGATGGTTCAGGTGACACAGGCCTGATCTCTGTCCCCTGGAACCCCATCATACAGACTAACACAGGCTCCATGCTGCTCAGGCCATCCTCAAGCAGAGTCCATACTCAACCCAAAGAAGTGATGATGGATAGATGCCAAAAACTGTCATATACCGGAGAAATACAGCTCACCCCCGGGCCACTTGGTGTGCCATCACAGCCTCCCTGAACACTCCTGATCCTCTCTCCCTGGGTCTCTCACAGCCTGACTCTGCAACTAAACTATCAGGTGCAGTTAGTTGGCTGAGCAACTCTACACTCCAGGCCTGAGCAGCAGGAGACAGCAGGGTGGGGAAGCCCACCTGGTTGGCAAGCGCCTGTGGTTTGTTCTTGTCGATCTGTTTCATTCTCTAAGGGATGGAAAACAGTGCTGTTTACACTTGCAGCCCCTACGAGATGGGTGTCACCAGCCCCATTCCGTGTCCATGTCCCAAGTTCTACACCCTGCTCCTCACCATGGGCTCACCTCGATGGCAGCATAAGCCTCCCGGAAAAGGTCCCAACTTCCGTAGCTGCAGTAGACACAACCCAGAGTCATGAAAAAGCAAAAAGAGAAGAAGTACCGATGGTTATAGTGGCCCACACAGTTGTTTAGCCAGGCTGGTGGGGAGGGATTAAGGACAAAGTCAAACACAATTTCAGTGAACACCCAGGCCTTTCTGACTCATCCTGGGCTCAAGATAACATCACCCAAGCAAGAACTATTTTCTACAGGTTTCCCAAGATTAAATAAAATTGATCAAAACTTTTCAGAGCTCTCAAGCCCCACCAAGGAACACAGAAACTGAAAACCTTTATTAAACTGAGTCTACCAATATTAAACCTAGCTGGGGTTAGCCAGACATCTAAACAGCAGAAAAAGACCTGTGGTTTGAATTGGTTTTACTGGCCTGCAACACCAGCCTGTGGTTTTTTAGAGACAGAGCTTTGCTCTGTAGCCCAGGCTGGCCTCAAACTCAGAGCAGACCTCCTGTTCAACCTCCTGCACCACCATGCCCAGCTAACTTAATGTGGTGCTCGGGAATGGAACCCCCACATGCTAGACAAGCACTGTTAAGTACTGACCAATACCCCCAGCTCAAACCTCCGGTTCTATCTGATACCTTCAGGGAAAACCACAGAGGGCCAAACATCTCACTAAATACTTGTTAGTATGACAGTCTACAGAAGAAAGACCCATTAGATTTGTTTCCAGAAGGTCCATCCCAAAGAACTTCTAAGCCTCCCGCTCTCCCCAAGAGAAGGTGAGCCCCTAAACACCTCTTCTACTAACTTCTCATGAGTCCAGTGTTCTCTGCAGGGTGACGGTAGATGGCTTGGGCTTGTGACTATGAACCTGTACAGTGCTCTGAAACTAAAGAAGGCCTTGCAGGAGACAGCAAAAGGATACGGCAGTGATGATCCATCTTCAGCACACACCTGTGAGGGAGGGACACAGGCTCTGTTATGGTGGCCAAGGTTCCTGAGATGACAGTGCCAATCCTCCCCTACAAGGACCAGCATCCTGCTGAGGTGGAAAAGGCACAGACTTTGAAGGTAGCCAGGCCCTGCTTCAAACCCAGCTGGGAAGTTCATTAGCTATGTGATACTGGACAAGGTAAGACATTTCTCTGAGCCTCGGTTTCCACAAGTTGTAATAATAACTAACTCAGAGGGCCATCATCAGGCCTCTGTCGGGAAATCAAGTATATAGCATGGAATGTGACAGGTACGGGATACATGCTTTAGCAAACACCAGGTACAGGTTTTGCCCTGGGACTGTGGCAAAGGGTTACCACATGTTCATGGAGGGCAAAGCCAAGACCCACCTGTTGCAGATGCTGCAGTGGTGTGCTCGGGCGGGCTTGGGGTAAATGCACTTCTTACAGATGGAGACTGTGGCAATGTCATTCCTACCCTGTGCAACAGGAGGAAAACATCATGACCACTGCAGCCGCACAGTTTCATGCCTCAAAAGATTCACAGACATTCTCCCTCCCACTCCTGGGATTGGTTCTCATTGCCTACAGTTCAGCCCCTCCCCCTCTGTCCCTTAGGGACCCACCTGGGGCGGGTACCCAGGTGGAGTGGTAATGGCCTGGTAGTAATGGAAGACGATGAGGATCAGATTCCAGTGACTATAGAAGAAATGCCAGCAGAGCCGTGGCACTGAGTAGGTTCGAAGGATGAGGGGCAGAACACACAGGTAGGCAATGGCCACAATGGAGCCAGTCAGCACGATCACCAGCACCACGAACACCTGCCAACACCAGTGAGATTAGGTAGACACAGAGGTAACACCCAGAGGAAACATTATTATTATTGGGCAGGGAGGGGGCTGCACTCCGGAAAGTACATGGGTCCATCAGAGACATGTCCCTTTGCTCCCCAAAAACATCCCTTTAATTGCTGCCTGGGCATCACTTACCACCCCAAACCAGCGGATCACGTTGTCCACCAGCCAGTACACAGGCTCAAAGGCAGCATCAACGGCAGTGTCACCGCCCCCAAAGGAGTTGTAGAGTAGGGAGCGCAGGCAGACCTTGCCATAGCGCCAGCGCTGTACCAGGCCCCGGAGCAGAGGTGGGCAGCGGCGCCTGTAACCCAGGAGCAGAAGCAGGCGCAGGAAGAGGCGGGCTGGGCCCAGCAGCAGGCTCCGCTGGCCCCGCATGGCTCCTAGGGGGGCATACTGTTGTGAAGGTCCAGCCCACGTCCTGTCCCTCCCTACCACACCAGTGTGAAGTCCAAGAGCACTCCGTTGGAGGGCAAACAAGATTAAGGCCCAGTTAGGACGGTCTCCAGCTGTGGGAAGCAGAAAGGTCACTTCGCTTTTCTGCGGAATGTCTAGTGCCAATGTCCCGACCAAACCACAGGAAGTAGGGACTGGAAATTCTGAGCCTTTAAAGTCATTTGTGTTACATCATAGGGTGATATACACCGAGAGTAAAAGGCCATAGTAAAAGAGCACAACAGAGGTAGGTGGCTCCCGAATAGAGGAATCTTTAAAACTGAGGGGTGGGAGGTCTGGGGGTGGGGGGACAGGGCTGGAGGAATGGCACAGTGGTTAAAACACTTGCCTTGCAAGCAAAAAGCCCAGAGTTCAATTCCCCAGCACCACATAAGGCTGGACGTGACCCCAGCATTTGGGAGGCTAAAGCAGGAGGATTGCCATGAATCCAAGACTAGCTTGGGCTGCAAAGTGAGTTCAGGATCATCCTGGGATACACAGAGAGACCCTGTCTCAAAAAACAAAACAAAACTATCTGGGTGGACAGATCACTAGGTGGAACACAGCCAACATGGATAAAGCTGCCCACTGTGTCTCAAAATGGCCACTGTGGCACCTGGCCCACTGAGTGAATGGCATGTGGACCCTGCACCTTGATCTACCTTGGTGCTGAGTCTTGGCAAAAGATACTCCTCCTTATCCTAGTCCATCTGGGCTGGTGTTGCAGGCCAGCAAACTCAACCTGGAACATGAAATTCTACGTCTTAGAACGGTCACCAGCAAGTGGCAAACATGGACGGGACACCTCTAATTCCACTCCCAGTCCTAGCCCAAGGATACAGCAGCCAGTGGAACTTCAGGAGCTGAAGAACACCAAGGCAAGAGCCACGACACGGAAAAAAAGACCTCTACGTGCATGGGGCCGGCCCTCTTGCTGCTTAGCCTTCCCTGCTCCTAGTTGTTCACGATACCTGCAAGCCACTGCCCTCAGCCCACCATGGTCAACCAGACTTCATAGCTGACCAGTCCTTTTCAAGGCTCCTCTGCAAGTGCCTCCACCTGTGAAGTCTCCACCTCACCCACTGTGTGCTACCTACACAAGGACCAGAACCAAGGACCACTGGTGCTCTAACAAGACTCCTGTGACAGTCTCCATTCTGCAGATTAAGTCTTTCACCAGAAAAGAAATTATCTGATTTCCCCCAGGACAGCCAGGGAGAACTGCTTTGTCCTAGATGAGTCCACTGACTTATTTAACAGGCAGCTCAAAACCCAGTGGAAACTGGAGGAGGCTGCTGAGCTACAAGGATGGTTTCAATTCAGTAACTGGATCAACTGTACTCTCCTTGCACCCTGGCTCATCCTCACAAAAGGCCTTTAAAAAAATAATTATCTCCTTCCACAGGTCCTATAAGTCCTAAAGCTAAAAGAACCCAGGAGAAAAGGCCTACCAAAAAGAAAGAAAAGAAACATGACAATTTGGGAATAACCTACCCACTGCACCAGAATAAAGAAACTGCCTGGGAGGCCTGTATTGTTCAATAAGGCAGCAGAATTTAATGATAAGGTCCATTCCAGCTTAAACTCTGAATGATTCTACGTGAGGCATGACCAACCTGTAGCCTGCTGGGGTTTTTGCAACGACTTTTTTTTTTTTTTTGAGTCAAGAGAAATTGCCTTGAGCAACATGTAAAATACACAGTATAATATAGTTTATGTACATAAGTACTAAAACTTCCCTTTAAAACTTGTGCATTATATAACCTTTGAAAAGGGGCAAAAAAAAAAAAAGGCTGCAGGTTGGACACAGCTGTATATACATAGTTGGTAAGGTATAAATGAAATGTCTACAAAGCACTTAGCAGGGTATCTCTCTCATGGAAGTACTCAGTAATACTTGCTGTTTTATTTCATTTTGTTTGTGGTGTTGGGGATTAAATACAGAGCTTTGGATATACTAGGTTAAGACACCACTATTGAACTACATCCTCAGAGATAGAAACAAGATCTAAGTTACCTAAGCTGCCCCTAAACATGGTATTCTACTGCCTCAGCCTTCCTAGTAACTGGCACTACAACCATGTGACACCACACTGGCTTTAATAAATACTTGTTGAATGAATAAATGACCTGAAGGGATGCAGAAGTGGAAAGGCTGCTCAGGTGTTTGTCCCATATATACCAGTCAGGCCACTCCTGCCAATAGAATAATACTAAAGCACTGGCTCCTGGTATTTTTTCTGATGAATAAACAGAGGCAGGTGGATTGCAAATTTAAGCCCAGCCAGGGCAAGTGAATGGATTAGCAAGATTTGTCTCAAAATCAAAACTGGGCTGGGAACTGAGCTCAATGCAAAGGCCCTAGGCTCAATCCCCAGTGTCATCAAAAAAAATTATTGGAGTTATAAAACCAAACAGCTGGAAAGCATTTTTGAAACCTAGTCCAGTCAGAAACCACCGAAATACATAAACAGAAAAGTTATCATTATGAAAGTGCAAGTCAGACTTGAGTGAAGAAAGTCTCACACTCCCCTCACTTTATCTAGAGAACTGTGAACAGTATGAAGATGACAGGGGAAAAATATTTTCCATGGGCCACAACTGAACCAGAAAAGCCATGGGCTGCAAGAATGGCTCAGCCGTTAAAGCACTTGCCTAGCAAGCGCTACCTCAAAGGCTAAGTACACAAGTTCTATTCCCCAGCACCACATATGCTGGGTGTGGAGGCGTGCTTCTATAAATCCCAGCACTTGGCAGGCTGAGGCAAGAGGACTGCTGTGGTTTCGAGGCCAGCCTGGGCTCCATAGTGAGTTCACGACCTGCCTGGGCTACAGAGACCCTGTCTCAAAAAAAGAAAAAAAAAAGATAAAGCAAAATCAAATTATGGGGAGATGGAGTGGAGGTGATCTCAGTGTGAACAAGGGAGAAAATAGCAATGCATAGTTCTATCACATTAAGCATGAAAAAACACGGACTAGGCCAAAGAAATGGCTCAGCGGTTAAAGTGCTTGCCTAGGAAGCACTAAGTCAAACGCTAAGTAACCGAGTTCAGTTCCCCAGCACCACATAAACTGGGCATGGTGACGCACACCTGTAATCCCAGTACCCAGGAGGCTGAGGCAGTATGATTGCTGTGAACCCAGGCTCCATAGTGAGTTCAGGACCAGCCTGGGCTGTAGAGCGAGACCCGTTCTCAAAAAAAAAAAAAAAAAAAAAAAAAACACTGACTAGTCCCATCCGTCAGTAGTACCCACAGGTCACGGTGGCCATCTGCCACCAGATTACATTGCAAGCCACGGCACACCTCATCCCACTGCTCTACATCACCATCTGTTTCCCACTGGTGGGCAGGTAAGGGGGGGACAAGAAGGAACAGATTCCAAAGCCACCACAAAACAGATGAGATTCCAAAGCCACCAACAAACAGATGAAACTGAGGTCAAATTGGTGGCAAATTTCATCTCCACAAAAAGATGCTCTTTTCGAGCAGTTTGCAATCTCCAGAGGGAGAAAGCAAACATCAGTAAAAAGCAGTATTTTATTCACGTGCGGGCTTCCCATCTCGGCTAACTTGGTAAAAATACGGGGGAAAAAGAACAGCAACTCCGTTGTGAACTTCTCACCCAGAGCTAAGGAGGGGCCCACACAACTACAATATCTGACCGCTGGAAGCTGCAGTTGCAAAGACCAGGAAATGGTTTGTCGAAATTAGGGCGGCATGGTCACATGGCCAGAAAACTTAGGTTACGGCGTGGACTCTATCTTAAAATACCTCCGAGACTTAGGACAAGCCCACCCGTCTTGATCAGAGTTTGCAAACCTGGGAAATGGGCAAGATGGGTTGCTGACTTCCCTTTCCGCTCGGCTCCGTTACAGCTGCCCCGGGGGGTGTGCTCCGCCAGAAAAGGTCACGGTCCCTCAAGGCGGGGCAAGGAGAGACCAGGAAACCAGGTTCGCAACGAGGCCCCAGGAATGAGCCGGATCCTAGAAAAAGCGAGTAGGATGGAGAGCAGAGGCCGCAGCATCGCCCTTACCTGGCGGAAAACCGAACCAGACAGGTTCTACTGCTGTCCACCGCTACCCTCTCCAGCTCGGCGCCCAGGCCGGGCCGGTTTAATCCGACCCACCATAGCCAGCTGCCCGCAACACCAGCCAGTGGACCCGGACCCGCCGCCAATCCATCCTCAATCACCAGCGCAAGCGCACTCACTGGAGCCCAAAGCCCCGCCCCATACTTGTCCCGGAGCAACATGGGAAATGGAGTTTTCCCTCTGAGAGGCGCCCTGCCAGACCACGTGACAAGCGCACCAATGGACGCGTTTCATACTAAGGAATTGCGCCTGCATACAACCAATGAGAAGTCGGCTTCGCTTTCAGCCGGGCTTTGGGTCAGTGACAAGCATGGCGCCACCCGTGAGGTACTGCATCCCTGGTGAGTTCCCTTCGGAGTCCCGGGTAGAGGCAAGGGGAGAAACCTGGACGGCCACTAGCTTCTCAGATCCGTGGTTGTTGCAATGTTCTTTTCCGCAGGCGAACGTCTGTGTAACTTGGAAGAGGCCAGCCCGGGTAGCGGAACCTACACCCGGCACGGCTATATCTTTTCGTCGCTTGCCGGCTGCCTGACAAAGAGCAGCGAGAACGGCGCGGTAAGTGAGGAGGCTTCCCGTCTTCTTTCTGTCTCTTAGGTCTCCCTTGAATTCTGATCCTTAGGCTCCAACACTGCGGACGCGTCTTCAGTGCTTCACCATAAAACAGGTTTGGTCTCGGTTCCTCCCAGCTGTGATCGCTGGTGCTGGGTACGGAGACACTACACACAAGTTGGGTTGCTTGCCCTTTGTATGTGCTGCTGACGCTTGAGGAAGAAGATTGTGGCAAAGTAGATGGGAACTGAAAGTGGCGCAGATCGGCAGAAATCTGAATCATGTCTGACTGTCGCCCCCTTCTTCGCCTTTATCTAGCTCCACTATCTCCACATCGTTGACTGCAGTCCAGTCATTCAGGTTTCTTTCATTGTCTTTGATGGCCCTAAGCTCTCTGCTGCCACAGTCTTTCCTCTGGTGCCATCCATGGGAACGCACATCTTCTCGGACCCTGAAGTCTTACCTCTTTCAAAAAGTCTCTAGTATTGTGTTCTCAGAGAAGCCTTTCTAGACCGGCTGGCTCAGAAAAGAAACCGTTTTGTGTTTTGGGGAAGGGGAGAGCCGTTTTGTTGAACACCCATGAAGAGCTCTGTTCCTTTCCTTCCAAGCATGTACTTTACCCTGTAACTAAAAACTCAGTTACAGGATCTTCTCAAGATCTTTCCCTACTCAACTTTTAAGTTCTGTGAAAGCAGGCCCCATGACCCTTACTTCAGCATCTCGTTCAGGTAGATGCCCAATAAATGCTTGTAAAATTCATGAGTAATACTATCCTCCTTGGTTCCAGAGGTTGGTCCAAGATTGGCTCAGGATCAAATAATAGTCTTTGAAGGAGTAGCTTAAAGATAGTACCACAATAGAATTAAAACAACTGGCTAACTTACTAGTTAACCTTAACTCTGCTTCACATAACAAATCTAAACTCCCTGGTTTTAGGTTCTTGCATACCTGTAAAATGAAGAGCTTTCTATTAAACCACTTTTGGGAATGTTTTTTACATTCCTCAGCTTTATCATTTCATAGTTGTCCCTTGGGCATTTTTTTTTCCTCTTTCACTCTGTGGTCCATGCTGGTCCTGAACTCATTATGTATCCCAGGCTGGATTTGAACTCAGAGCAATACTCCACTCTCAGCCTCCTGAGTGCTGGGAATACAGATGTCTACTTCCACACCCAGCTGATTTTTTTGTGTGGTGCTGGAAAATCAAACCCACAGCCTTATGCATGCTAGGTAAGTGCTTTAACCCCTGAGCTGTGCACCCAGCCCCCTCCGTGCTTGAGCATGTTTGTGTATTGGACACACTGCAGACCTCTAAGTATATAGTAATGAACCACATACACTTAGTTTATGTCTTATAAGTAAATACTCAAAATTGTTATATATGTGATGTCTGCTTAGAAAGAATATTGAACAGTGACTTAAGCATATGTAACAGGAATGTTCTTTAGTCAGGGGAAGTGATAAGTTAGGCTGAATCATCTTTAAAGAATAATTTAGTGTTGTGTGGGTGGAGAGACGGCAATTCTGGCAGAGAGAGGGCATTGAACAGAGATCCTGAAGTAGGAAGAATTTAGAAAACTAGGGAAGCTGAGGGAGGCTAAGATAAATTAAGCACAGCAAGCAAGGGAGAGATTGATAAAAGAGGAAACCAGGGGGCTGGAGGAATGGCTCAGCGGGTAAAGCGCCCACCTAGCAAGCACTATGTCAGGTGTCAAGCGCTAAGTGCCTGTGTTCAGTTACCCAGCACCACATTAGCTGGATGTGGTGGTGCATGCCTGTAATCCCAGCTCTCGGAAAGCTGAGGCAGGAGGATTTCCTTGAGTCCAAACCCAGCCTGGGCTCCATAGTGAGTTCAGGACCAGCCTGGGCTACAGAGTGAGACCCGTCTCAAAAAATAAAAATAAAGATTGTATATTAAGAAATTCCAAAAGAATCACCAAAAAATACAACACCCAGTCTGAATGGTTGGATTATGTTTTCTAGTAACATTCTTCCTGTTCTTAGTCCTCCTCATACTAAATTTAAGCGATAGTCTACCTATCCTTGACTGCACCAAGATATTTATATATTATTCTCAAGCCACAAATACTTTTACCCAAGGCTTAGCTAGGACATTTGTTTCAGTTTATTTTATTTTTTTCCTGTAGCTTCCTGTAGTATCTGTGATGAGAGAAACAGAGTCCCAGTTAATGCCAGATGTGGGAGCTATTGTCACCTGTAAGGTAAGTTGGTACCAGACTCCATGGATAGGACACATATCTGATGTTAAAATCATGACTGCTCTACAACTACAATGCCTGAGATGCCAACCACAAAGGGCTATTTTTTAAAAATGTTTTGTTGTTTTGGTTTGTTTGTTTTTGAGACAGGGTCTCACTTTATACTTCAGGCTGGTCCTGAACTTACTATGTAGACCAGGCTGGCCTTGGACTCAAAGCAGTCCTCCTGCCTCAGAGGCTACAAAGCCTCCCAAGGGCTGGGATTACAGGTGTGTGTTACTATACCTGACTTTTTTTTTTTTTTTTTTTTTTTTTTTGGAGACAGGGTATTTTTGAGTCAAGATCTTGCTGTATGGTCCAAGCTGGTCCTGAACTCAGTATGAATCTAGGGCCTTGTGTATGGTAGGCAAGTGCTCTAACCACTAAGCTATAACCCCAGCTTTGCTAAAAAGAGGGCTGCTAGTATAGCTTAGTAGTTAAAGTGCTTGCCTAGCAAGCACGAGGCCCTGAGTTCAACTCCCCAACACCACATAAATTGGGCATGGTGGCACACACCTCTAATCTCAGGATGCTAGAGGCTTAGGTGGGAGGATTGTGGTGAGGTTGAGGCTAGCCTGGGCGCCATCCTGAGTTCAGGACTAGCCTGGACTGTAGAGTGAAACCCTGTTTCAGTCAATCAATCAACCAATCAATCAATTTTAAAAGAATCCAGAGCCACCGTGGTGGCTCTTATTTGTAATCCCAGCACTCCATGAGCTGAGGCAGAAAGATCAAAATTTCAAGCCCAACCAGAACAACTTAGTAATTTAGTGAGATCCTATCTAGAGCTCAGTGTGAAGGCCCTGGGTTCAATCCTCAATATCCCCCTTCCCTAGCCCCCCTCCCCTACAAAAAAAAGCCACAGTGATGCGTATCTATGGTCCCAACTGCTTGGGAGCTTGAAGCAGGAGGATCACAAGTTTGAGTGCAGGCAAATTAGCCCTTGTCTCAAAATAAAAATAAAAGGTCTGGGGTTATAGCTCAGTGTTAGAGTACTTGGCCTAGCATGAGCAAGGCGCCGAGTTCAATCCCAAACACCTATAATAAATAATACAATGATAATAATAATTGAAAAATGTTAATTATTTTTCTTAGTCATACTAGCCACGTTTCAAACACGCAATTAGTGTATTGGCAGCTTGCTTGTTACTTTTGTGGTGCTGGGGATGAAACCCAGGAATTTGAACATCTTGGGCTATGCTGTTAGCTAGTGCTGTACCACTGAGCTATGTCCCAAGTCCCAGCACATGACACTTCTATCCTCAAAGATAGTTTTACTGCACTAGTCTGGTCAAAAGATTTCTAGGATTATATGATCAAGGCAACCAAATTCAGGCATGCATAGTTCTTTTGAGCTGGTGCCTGAGCATGTAGGTTGACTTGTGTTTAGGAAACAAGAGTACCAGTGGATGATTAAGAGGCCTATTTTAAGGACTTCTGGACAAGACTGTGTTTAAGTAATTCCCTTGCATTTAGTCACTCCTTACAGGCCCATCCCAAAAGTAACCGCTCAATAGGCCAAGACTTGTCTCAAAAAAACTTATCTGCTCAGCTCAGCTTAGAGAAAGAGAAGCGCTCCAGGAATTAAAAGGAGGCCACATGGTGGTTAGGCACCTGAAGAAGCATCAGAGGCTACAGAACTCTCCAGCCTGGGAAACTGGCTTGACTACCAGAGAAGGACATGAGGGGCACTAAACAGCTGGTAGTCACAGACCCAAAGTAAGACCAGAGGGCTCGGAGCCATTGAAATAAATACCAGCCCAGGCCTTCTGGAGAAGCAAGCCTACGGGTAATGCATACTGCAAACTCATGGTGAGCTTCCCCTGGAAAAAGTCTCCCTGCAGTTGAACAGACCAGGTTAGTAGAAGCAATTCTCAGCAGAGTCATGCTAGGAAGTGATATAGTCAGAGCCATTTTGATAAGAGACCAAGTCTAAACTGTTTTGTTTTTTGTTTTGTTGTTTGAACAGAGTTTCACAATGTAGTCCAGGCTGGTCCTGAACTCTGTGTAGCCCAGGCCAGGATAGCTTTGAACTCACAGCAGTCCTTCTCCCTCAGCCTCCCAGGTGCTGGTATTATAGGCAAATAACACCAAGCCCAGTTTATGTGATGCTAGGCAATCAAACCTAGAGCCTTATTCTTGCTAGGTAAGTAGTTTAAGCAATGTCCCAGCCCCAAGTCTAAGCTGTTTGAGTGACAGAAGCCACAGATGTTTCACACATCAGAGACTTTGGAGACACTCTTGACGAGTGCCTGAGAAAGAGCTGGGACTAGAGGCAGTTGCAGAGAAGGGAGATTGGCCGCCAGCCTCCTGAGCTATTGAGCCGCAGTGAGAACAGGCCACAAGAGTGGGCAGCTAGGACAGATGAGTTGTTTGCTAAGAGGACTGGGTGGGAACAAGAATTTTTGAAGCTATTGGACTGTTAGGTACCTCTTGCTGCATATTCCCAGCACAGAACTCAATGGGCTTTTGGCTCCTGCACCCAATTTCATACAAGTTTGGAGAAACACCACAACGTGGCCATTGAAGTGAGTCCTTCAGGCAAGAAACAGCTCTGGCATGGAAAGGGCGGGTGCATATCTCACCGGCAGAAACAGCAAAAACTGAGCAGGGAACCGTAGCAGATCAGTCACTTGATATGCTTCCCTCCCCCATATCTAGTCAACAGTGGCCACCAACAACACAGCACCAGGAAAGAGACCACTTATCCAAGTAATGGTGAAAACTTTTGGATTCATCTCAATTGTTTTTGTTTTTGTTTTTGTTTTTGAGAGAAGGTCTCGCTCTGTAGCCCAGGCTGATCCTGAACTCATTGTGTAGCCCAAGCTGATCTTGGACTCAGAGCAATCCTCCAGCCTCAGCCTCCTGAGTGTCAGTTCTTTTGAGACACAATTTTTTTTACTTTGACTGATCTATAATCTGTAGCAAGAGAATAATGAGAAGGGCTGGAGGATTGACACAGCTATTAAAGTGCTTGCCTTGCAAACTCAAGGCCTTGAGACCAGTGCCTCAGCACCACATAAAGCCAGGTGTGGTGGTGCATGCCTGTAATCTCAGCACTTGAGGCTGAGGCCGGAGGATTGCTGTGAGTCCAAGACCAGCCTGGGCTACAAAGTGAGGTCAAGACCTGCCTGGGCTATAGAGCAAGACCATGCCTCAAAAAAGGATCATGAGAAAACAAGGCAGCAGCTGGGGCCATAACTCAGCAGTTAAAGTGCTTGAGTGCTTGTGTAGCAAGTGCAAACCCTGCATTCTGTTCCTCAGCACCACATAAGCTGAGTATATTGGTGTATACCTGTAATCCTAGCACTCACGATGCTAAGGCAGGCGGATTGCTATGAGTTTGAGCCCAGCCTAGGCTACATAGTGAGTTCAGGGCCAGCCCGACTGCAGAATAAGACCATGTCTCAAAAAAAGAAAAAAGAAGAGAAAGCAAGGCAATAAGACACCTGCAGTAATGCCTGACTCTCGAGACGCTGGTATCATAGGCCCTGAAATAGTGGCAGTTACAAGACATGTATATTTCTTTATGGCAGAGTAGTACTCCATTGTGTAAATATATCACGTCGTCGTTATCCGTTCTGTTGATGGACATCTTGGCTGCCTCCAAGATTTAGCTATAAGTTGTGCTGCTGTGAACATAGTGTGCATGTATCACTCCTGTATGCTGACTTTTAACACTTGGGGAGATCCCCAGAAGATGTGTAGCTGGGTCAAATGGTCAAATGGGATATCTATTTTCCACTTTTTGAGGAATCTCCATGCTTTCTCTAACGGTTGTGCCAGTTTACAGTCCCACCAACAATGTAGAAAGTTGTTTTGTTTTGTTTTGTTTTGTTTTGTTGTGGACAAGGTCTCTTCAGCCTGTAGCCCAGGCTAGGCTTGGACCTGGCAATCCTCCTGCCTCAGCCTTCTGAGTACTGGGATTACAGGCCACCGCGCCCAGCTTTATGTGGTGCTGGGGAATTGAACCCAGAGCCTTGTACTTGCTGAGTAAGCTCTTTAACGGCTGTACCATTCCTCCAGCACAGGTTCCTTTTTTTTTCCTTTTTTTTTTTTTTATTTTTTGAGTTCTTGATACCAGCTGCTGTTCTTACTGGACTTAGATGGGACCATGACCACAGTGTTGTGTTGTTTTGATTTACATTTGTCTGGTAGCTAAAGATGCTTAGCATTTTTCTCATGTATTTTTTCTTTTCTTTCTTTCTTTCTTTCTTTCTTTCTTTCTTTCTTTCTTTCTTTCTTTTTTGTAGCCCAGGCTGGTCCTGAGCTCAGTGGTGTAGCCCAGTCTAGTCTTGGTCTCAGGACAATCTGCCTACCTCAGCCTCCAGGGTGCTGGGATTACAGTTGTTCGCCACCATGACCAGCTTTACAGGGTACTTCAGATTTGAACTTGGGGCTTTGTGCTTGCAAGGCAAGCACTTAACTGCTGTGCCATTCCTCCAGCCCGTTTCTCATGTATTAATTGACCATTAGGGCTACTGAGAACTGTCTATTCATTTCAGTTGCCCATTTTTTGACCAGGTACCAGGTCTTTTATTTTGGGGGAGGTCTTTTTTTTTTTCAGTTTTTTGTGTATTTTAGGTAATAGCCCTCTCCCTGGCAAGTAACTTGCAAAAATTTTTTCCCATTCCATCACTTCTCTCCAGTCTGTTGATTTTTTCTTTGCTGAACAGCTTTTTAATTTGATAGAATCCCATTTGTTGATTCTTGGTGTTAACCTTATGTGCATTAGATGTTTTGTTGAGAAAGGTCTTGCCTATGCCTCTCTTAAAGGGCTTTCCCTATTTTTTCTTCCAACAAGTTCATTGTTTTCAATTTACTATCTAGGTATCTGATCCATTTTAATTTGATTTTGGTATAGGATGAAAATTGTGGGTCTAGTTTCATTCTTCTGCATGTGGTTAGCCAGTTTCCCCAGCACCATTTGCTATCTTTTCTCAAGTGTATATTTTTGGCTCCTTTGTTGAAGATCCAATGGCAGTAAGTACTCGAGGTTGACTTTGCTTCCTCAAATTTGAGAAGCATTCACACTAGTACCTCTTCCCTGAAGTTCTGATAAAATTCTGTGGTGAATACACCAAGCCTTGAGCTCTTTGTTGGTAGACCTTTTATTACTGCCTCAATGAAACACTTCTGTTCCATTGATCTACCTGTCACTTTTGTGCCAGTACTATGTGGCTTTTATCACTGTTGCTTTGTAATATAACTTGTTATCTGGTATATCTGGTGATGCTCCTGCTTTTGTTTTGTTGCTTAGGATTGTTTCGGCTGTTCTAGGTCTCTTCTGGTTCCATATAAATTTCTTTTTCATGGTGTGAAGAGAACACTTTATTGGGAATGATACAGAAAGGGAAAGGAGGTAAAGCTTCTGCTAGTCAGAAGGGGGACCGGAAATGTGGGTTGCCCTTGTGGCTTACTGTTTTTTATAGTTGTGCTGGGTAAGGGGCTGTCCTATGCTAAGCAGCTTAGTTGCTAAGGCTGGTTGCTATGTGTTCCCTTTAAGTTTTTGGATAGTTTTTTTTTTTTTAGTTCTGTGTGAAAGTGCTGTTGTCCTCTTGATTGGAATCACACTGAATTTGAGTATCAGTTTAGGTAGTATGGCCATTTGGAACATGTTAGTTCCGCTTATCCAGGAACAGGGGATATCTTTCCATTTGCTGATATTCTTGTCCATTTCTTTTTTCAGTATACTATAGTTTTCAATAGAGTGGTCCTTCACCCCCTTAGTTATGTTGATTCCTCGGTATTTAATTTTCTTTGAGGCAGCTGAGAATGGGATTGTTTTTCTGACCTCTTTTCTGTGTTTTCAGTGTTACTGTAGAGGAATGCTATTGATTTTTGTATATTGGTTTTATATCCTGCAACTTGGCTGAATTTTTTAGTTCTAAGAGTCTTTTGGTGAAGCTTTTGGGGTCCTGTATGTAAAGGATAATGTCATCTGTGAATAAAGATAGTTTGACTTTTTCCTTTCCTGTGTGTATTTCCTTTACTTCATTCTCTTGCGTGATTGCTCTGGCTAAGGTTTTGAGGACTGTGTTGAATAGCAGTCTGGGATAGTGAGGCAAAAGAAGCACAAGTTTTAGCCCAGCCTGAAAAACTTAGTGACTTAGTGAGACACTGTCTCAGACTAAAAGATAACAAAAGGCTGGGGGATATAAATAAGGGCAAGGGTCATGGGCTTGATCCCCAATACCAAAATAAATCCGTCCCATACTACCTCATTTGATTTCTACAGGAACACTATTAGGTAGCCACCACAGCTCTTACTCCAGGTGATAGGGCCGATGAAGACAAGAACATTTGTTCCCTGGTAGTTTCTCAAAAAGAGGCAGAAGTAAGTAGCAGTGAATGTGTCTTAAGTTCTACCTACTAGGGACTAATAGCTCAGTGGTTAAAGTGCCAGTCTGTCAAGCTCAAGACCCCGGGTTTGATTCCCCAGCACCACATAAACCAGGCACGATGGTGCATGCCTGTAATCACAGCACTAGGGAGCCTGAGGCAGGAGGATTGCCATTACTTCAAGGCCAGCTGGGCTACATGGTGAGCTCAGGACTAGCCTGGACTACAGAGCAAGACCCTGTCTCAAAAAAAAAAAAAAAATCTACTTAGTAAAGTTACTGGTCTAGCATCCTAGTAGTTCTTACTTTATTGCTGCTCCCTTGAGCTGGCAGCTGCTCATGCTGTAATGCTAAACCTTTCTCCGTCTCCCAGGTCTCTAGCATCAATTCACGTTTTGCCAAAGTGCATATCCTATATGTGGGGTCTACACCACTGAAGAACTCATTTCGGGGAACTATCCGGTAAGAAACATCCAATATCCTTGTTTTACATTTGCCCTAGCAAATGAATGAAGCTAGGATAATCAAGGATAGTAGAATTTTTAGGAAAAATTATGATTCCTACTCCCGCCTATTTTTTTTTCTCTCCTTTGGGCTTTGATTCTCTTCCTGTAGTATGCACAGAAAATGTAAAATAAAGCAAAAAGAATGAGCAGAGCTGAAGATTAGCAGTGTCGGGATGTTTCAGACCTAACAGTGTAAGTTGTTTTAGGAATTACCTTTCTTTTAGGTAGTGGGGCTCAAGACCAAAGCCTTCACACTGAGCTACATCCCCAGCCCAGTTTTTGTTTTGTTTTGTTTTTGTTGGTTTTCTTGTTTGTTTGGTTTTTTTTTTTTTTTTTGGGGGGGGGGGTGTTGTTTTTTGTTTTTTGAGACAGGGTCACGCTCTGTAGCCCAGGCTGGTCCTGAACTCACTATGGAGCCCAGGCTGGCCTTGAACCACAGCAATCCTCCTTCCTCAGCCTCCCCAGTGCTGAGATAACAGACGTGGCCACCACACCTAGCTTATGTGGGGTTGGGGAATCAAATACAGGGCTGTACATTTGCTACTTTAACCGCTATGCTGCTCCTCCAGTCCCACCTCCCCATTTCTGTTTTGAGTTAGGGTCTCAGTAACTTGCTGAGTTGCCCAGGGTGGGCTAAAACTCAGCCTCCCGAAGCTCTGGGTTTACTGGCCTGAGCCACTGGGCCCAGTTTTTTCTTTCAATTTAATATAAACTCAAAGGCTCTAAGACAGTGAAAAGTTTGTGAGATGATAGATTTTTTTTCTGTGGATTGTTTTTGAGAGTGCGTGTGTACATGTGTTACTAGGGATGGAGCCCAGGGCCTTCACACTGAGCTACATCCTAAGTGCATTTTTTGGTTTTTGAGTGAGGGCCTTGCTAAATTGCTCAGGTTGGGCTCAAACTTGCGGTCTTCCTTCCCAGCCTCCAAAGTACTGGGATTACCAGCCTGCATCACCATACCTGGCGTTTCTGTGGGGCTTTTGTTATTGTTGTGTTGGTTTGATTTTTGGTTGTTTTGTTTTGTCTTGGTTTTTTGAAACAGGTTCTCACTTTGTAGCTCAGGCTGGCCTTGGACTCATGGCAGTCCTCCTGTCTCAGCTTCCCAAATGCTGGGATTTCATGCGTGTGCCACCACACTCAACTTATGTGGTGCTAGGGAATCTAACCTGCCCTTAATGATGGCTAGGCAAGCGCTTTTAACAAGCTTAGCCATTCCTCTAGCCCCTATCACTGCCCCCCTCCTCCCTTTTTTTGGTGACAGGGTCTCACTCTGTAGTCCGGGCTGATCCTATACTCACTATGTAGCCCAGGCTGGCCTTAAACTCACAGCAATCCTCCTGCCTCAGCCTCCCTAGTGCTAGGATTACAGGCATGTGCCACTATGCCCAGCTTATATAGTACTTAGCATTTGCTAGGCAAGCCCTTTAACCGCTGAGCTCTTCCTCCAGCCCCCATTTCTGTAGATTGTTTGAGAAAGGACACACAATGTTACTGGCTTGACAGTTTAATGACTTTTCCAAGCCTCAGAATTCCATGTGGTTCCATAGTGCCTCTGTTCAGGGGGTTGCACATCTCTTCCTGCTAGATCTGTTTTCCCTACTCACACATATTGATACTGTCACTCTGTGTGGTCTAAAAGCTGGAAAACATTTTTTCCTCTCAGTGTGAACTAAGGGTGCCTCTTAGACACCCCACATCCCTAGATGGCAGCTACGTGCCCATAATGACGTGTCCTATCTGCTTCTGTAGTTGTTTGCTGGGAACATGCAGGTTCACTCATATCTTTTTTTTTTTTTATAGCAAGGAAGATGTCCGAGCAACTGAAAAAGACAAGGTTGTTGGTTAATTTGGGATTCTTTCCCCCCATGGCTATGGGAATCTCAGTTTTGGAAGATTATCCCAATGAATTTAAAAGATCCACAGGAATGCAGAGTCCAGGGAAGTGTAGTGCATTTCCTGCTATAACATGAAAATTCACCGCAATCTCCCTTTTCTCTTCGTGTTGTTCAGTGAGATGGCCAGAACAGAGCTGCACTGTTCGTTGTCCTTACTGCTGGGTAGTATTTCTTGCTCTTCCCATTTACTCTGGGCCCTTTCAGAGCCAGCTGTAGTGCCTTCTGTACAACTTAATTTCTTGATGAGACGATTGAATTCCAGACCCTACATTTATACAGTGATGTTCTAAGAGCAATAAAAGTTGATTAAACTTGAGTAATGGCGACATCTACACCCTGGGATTAGAAATTATACTGGTTCAGGCTAAGGACATACAGCTCAGTGAGTGCCTGTCCAGCACACGTGAGGCTCTGATCTCCAGCACCCAAAAGAAAGGGAAAGAATAGACCAATATTACTGGGGGAGGGGAATGTTAATTTGATGTAGACCTAATCTGAGATGGGTGTGGTGGCACACACCTTTAATCCTAGCACTCAGGAGGCTGAGGCAGGAGGACTGCTGTGGGTTCAAGGCCAGCTCTGGGCTACATAGTGAACTCAGAACCAGCCTGGACGACAGAGACCCTGTCTCAAAAAAATAAAAAGAAAATAAACTGATATAGACCTAATCTGGAGCTTTGATTAAACACTCCTTTTTCTGCAGGTTGAAATTTATAAGAGTTTCCGTCCAGGTGACATTGTCTTGGCCAAAGTGGTATCCTTTATTCCCAGAGATTTCTGAAGATCCTTTGTCAGAAGAAAAGTTGAAAGTGGAAAACAGCCCAAGTGGCTGTGGGGGAAAGACTTAAAATGCCCTATTTTCCTTCACCGGTGTGCTGTGACCAGATCTCCTTAGGTGATGCACAGTCCAATTACCTGCTGACCACTGCTGAAAATGAGCTTGGAGTGGTGGTAGCCCACAGTGAATCAGGTAAATGTCCCAACTACCCAGGAAGCCACGCTTAAACTGCTGCTTTTCCTCATTTTCCCAGGGGTTTGTTTTGTTTTTGTTTTTATTACCTGGGAAGCAGTATGTGTGTAGTATGAATTTTTTATGGCACTGGGGATTGAACCCAGGGTCTTTACACTGTACTCTACCCTCAGCCTTTCTATATAGCCCAGGCTGGTCCTGAACTCATTATGGAGCCCATGCTGCCCCTGGACTCATGGCAATCCTCCTGCCTCAGCCTCCCAAATGCTGGTATTAAAACTGTGTGTCACCACGCAGTTTTATGTGGTGCTGGGGAATCAAACTCAGACGCTTGCTAGGCAAGCACTTTAACTGCTGAGCCATCCCTCCAACACACACACACACACACACACACACACACACACACACACACCACCCCACACCACCCCACCCCCCCGCAAGCCTATTTTTATATTTGTATTTCTATTTTGTGAGAGTCTCACTAAGTTGCTAAGCTGCCCTGCCTGGGCTCAAGCTTCTGATCCTTCTGCTTCAGCCAGCCAGAATGCTGGGATTACAAAATTGTACAGCATGTAAAATGGCAGGTCCCGGCCTGGAGGAATACACACACAGCAGTTAAGAGTGCTTGCCTAGCAAGCATAGGCCCTGGGTTTGATTCCCCAGCGGCACATAAACTAGTGTGGTGGTACATGCCTGTAATCCTAGCTCTTAGGAAGTTAAGGCAGGATTGACATGAGTTTGAGACCAGGCAGGGCTATATAGTAAGTTCAGGACCATCCTGGACTATATAACAAGACCCTATCTCCAGGAAAAAAAAAATGCAGGTCCCATAAAATACTACCTAGAGCTAGTAGTACAGTTCAGTGGTACACAACTTACTTAAACATCTGTAAGTCTGGATTTAACTTCCAGCACCAGAAAAACCCAGAAAGATTGCATCACCTAATAATGTAGCCATTGTAGTTTGTAAGACTGATGGCTACCTCCTGCTCAAATGAAATCCCAGCACTAGGGAGGCTGAGGCAGGACTGCCATGAGTCCAAGGCCAGCCTGGGATACAGAGCGAGACCCTGTCTCAAAAAAACAGAAAACAAACAAAAGAAATTTAAGAGTTTCTCCGAAATTTAAGGAAGCAGAGAACTCACTCTGTTAAGTCAGTGGAATTAAAGTTTCTTTCTGTATGGGGTGAAGTTAGCTAGGTGACACATTCGACAGTGGTGGGGTTTATACCCAGGACTTTGTACATGCTAAGCAAGTATACTACCACTGACCTGCATCTGTAGCTCAACACTTCAATTTTATACCCTGCTGAAAAACACAAGGGCCTGAGGAAAATATTTACCATGCCAGCTCTAACACTGGCTTTTTCCTTCCAGGTGTCCAAATGGTCCCCATCAGCTGGTGTGAGATGCAGTGTCCAAAGACCCACACAAAAGAATTCCGGAAAGTGGCCCGAGTCCAGCCTGAATTCTTACAGACCTAAGAAGCCACATTCTACACCAGACGGGAGTAAGCTATTTCTAAGATTACATGTATGAAAATAGAAAGTTTTATTCAGATACCAGGCATCAGCCAACCACCACCTGCAGAAAAATCTGCTAAAAATCTACTTTGTGGATGGACTATTATTTTCTTGAACACTTTAGTGAATTTCACGGCCTTATGTCCTTTTAGAGGCAACAGCAAACAAATCTGTAAACATTAGCATAGTGTGTTCCTTTTGATAGTCCTTGTATTTTTTTGCTGTGACAAAGAAAACATTAAAGAACATATGGCCTCTGTCGTCTTGAGCATGTAAAGGCCTCCAAGTGGGATGTCATGACTTTCTTGTGGCCCTGGGGATTGAGCCCAGGGGTTTTCCATTGAGCTTTGCCTACAGCTCATTTTTTAGTTTTAATTTTAAGATTGGGTCTGAATCACGTAAGTCACTAAACTGCCCAGGTTGGACTCAAACTTGTAATACTCCTGCCTCAGCCTCTCAGAATGCTACCAGGCCTACATTGCATTATGACTTTCAGATTCCAGAGCAATGGTTTGTTCCCACTATGGCTTCCTTTAAGGGCCACATGTCAACTGCTTGCCTGCCTAGAAGGCTGGATGCCTCTTATATTGTGTTGAGTAACTCTGCTTTCTAGGTGCCCAGCACTGATTGGGTATAAAGTATATGGAATGCATGCTGGCCTGGGTAGCATGTGAGTACTGATAAGTATTGAGTAAACAACAGTATTACCGATCTAGTGGGAAATGGCTGTTACATCTGAACTAAAAAGAGGGACAGATCACTGTCATTAGAGGTGGCCAGGGAAGGATTTGTGACAAGGGGTCAGAAGGAGTTGAAGGGCTTAGAAAAATGCAGACAGCCTCTCCCAGAGTGCAGGGATAGAAATGAAGGCCTGGGGCTGGGGAATGGCTCAGCGATTAAAGAGTAAAGCGCTTGCCTAACAAGCGCTAAATCAAGTGCTAAGTACCCAAGTTCCATTCCCCAGCACCACATAAACCAGGCGTAGTGGCGCATGCCTGTAATCCCAGCACGTGGGAGGCTGAAACAGGAGAATTGCTGCGTGTTCAGGACCAGCCTGGGCTACAGAGTGAGACTCTGTCTCAAAAAAAAAAAAAAAGAAAAAAGAAAAATGAAGGCCTAAGGGCAGGGATGCGGAGGGCGGGCCAGGAACCACGGTGCACAGGCTGCAGAGGGGTGGGAAGGAAAGGCAAATGCAGGACAGCTCTTCAGAAGTTCAGGACCCGTGTGCTGACAGTAGTAGAAGGTAAGCCCTGGGGCAGCCCATCTGCCTTTATGTCCCCTGCTTGCTAACCTTCAGCAGTTTAAAGGCTTTTGCCTTTTTTTTTTACTTGAAGATTTTGTGATAACTATAGGTCCTTGTGCAGCTTTGGGTTTTGGTGGTGTTAGAAGTTGAACCCACACCTTTGAGATACTAAATGAGCTATACACCTAGCATGCACAAATTCTTCAGAAAAGAAACACAACACATCACACAGGAGAATATTGCACATCACTCCTTTAATACACTGGTCTGGAAAACAAGATTTAGTATAATTATGCTCAAAATGAGTTCTGGCCCACGTGGCAGGGCCAAGCAACCAAAACATGATTCAGCAATCTGACATAGTAAAAGACATTTGGACATGGTCAGGAGGCATTTCACTGCCACAGACAAGGCAGAGGGATCCCAAGATACACAGCAGGGTGCACTCCTACCCCTAGGGGCCAAGGAGCTTATCTCGTATTGGTGTAAGGAATGGCTTATTTTCTGGTGACAACATGTGGGACTATTCAACCGCCACTACAAACCCCAAAAGGGGTTTCATTTAGTATTATTTATATATATATATATATGTAATTTTTTAAAAAAGTAAATGCAACACATAAGCTTAACTCGTGACTGATCCCAACCTTCAGGAGCCAGCTCCTCTGGGATCAGGGAGGATATTGTTCTTATAAATCCGATCAAAGTTACCTTCGTCTTCTTCTGAAATGACTAGAGCTCCTGAGACAGTGACCTGACTACAGAAGAGTACAGGGCTGGCTCCTTAGAACACAATAGTCTCTCTGGTTATGCCTTGGCGTAGTTCCTCCCTGTCCCTACCTCCAGCAGATCTTTTGTAAATGAACCTGAAGCACTAGGAAAAACTGGAGTTACTACTCTCAACCCTCCTGGTAAGAGTAGACTTCCCTGTGCATGGACTGGGAATGTGTGCCCCAGAGATGCTGCTCTGACTAGACTCTATGAAGGGAGTGGGTGCAGGAAACAGAATGCTAAAAGAAACTGGGAGCCACTGGTCCCCATCTGCAGCTACAACAAAAGATGCCTACAGAAATGTGGTCAGTGGGACAGGTGCAGGGGAGAGGTACAGAAGGATGGATGGGCAGGGAAGGAGTTCCTTAGGGTACTAATCAGCCCGCTTGCCTTTACTTCTTGGCCTTGCCCTGGGCAGCCACAGCTTCCATGGCTTTACGCACGGTCTCTTCATCTCCCAGGAACTGCATGGGCTTGATGGGCTTTAAATTCTTGTCTAACTCATAGACAATAGGAATACCAGTTGGCAGGTTCAGCTCCATGATGGCTTCTTCAGAGAGACCTGAAATTAGCCACACAGATAGGAATCCACATTACTATTTCAGATTTAGTCTCATCCCCAGGCAAGACTTCAGTAGGAATGAAAGATGAGAACAAGGTAACCTTTTCTAACCTTTGTAATAGTTCTACTGTATTAACAGTAATTCCATCCCCTAAGAAATGGCCCCCAGTACTAATTTCATGAGCCATTAAATTGAAATCCAAGCAAGAATATAAAAAACTATATAAGATTCTAAGATGAAAGCCAGACATTCTGGCATATGCCTGTAATCCAAGCACTTGGAAGGCTGAGAGAGGATTATTGTGAGTCAGCCTAGGCAACATAGTTGAGTTGAAGACCAGCCTTAGGCTACAGAACAAAAACCTTGTCTCAAAGAAAAAAAAGGTGAGGGGCTAGAGGTACAGTTCAGCAGTTAGAATACCTGCCTATCAAACATACGGGCCTGGGTTTGATTCCTCAGTACCAAATGAACTAGGCGTGGTGAGGCACACCAGTAATCCCAGCACTAGGCACGATGGCACATGCCTGTAATCCTAGCACTCAGGAAGCTAAGTTCAAGGCCAGTCTGGACTACACAATGAAATCCTGTCTCAAAAAAAAAAGTGTTTAAGCTAGAAAATGTAGTGGAGCACGAGACATTGAACCCCAAGTTCTAGCTTGTGTTCTAACTTCAAGCACCAAACAATGAATACTAAGACAAAATTCTCACATCAGAATACCCTGAGTACCAAATTCAACAAGTTTCAAAGCAGTCAAAATGTGACTGTATACTATAGCTATACCTACCCAAGTGGGATCCAAAACCCCAGTGAGGCAGGATTATACACATCCCAGATATCCTGTAAAATACAGGACTACACAAGACCTATACCAAGTCCATTCACCTGTCAAAACTCAGCAATTCTTCCACGCATGGTGGCACATGTCTGTAACACAAGCACTCTTGGGAAGCTGAGAGACTGAGGCAGGACTGCCATGCTCAAACCCAGTGTGGGCAACTTACTCACTTTGTGAGACCATCTCCCAAAAGTGGGGGGAGGGAAGGGCAGGAGGAGAACAAAACCCTGAGTTCAATTCCACAGCACCACATACTAACTGGAAGTGGTGGTACATGCTTGTAATCCCAGCATTTGGGAGGCTGAGGCAGGAGGAATGCTGTGAGTTTGCCATGAGCTACATTGTGAGCTCAGGACCAACCTGGACTACAGAGCAAGACTTATCAAGCAATACAAAACAAGCCTGGCTGTGTGGTTCAATGTAAAGTTTCTGTTCAAAGGCTGGAGGAAAAGCTGCCCACAAGTACTTGCTTAGCAAGCTCAAGACCAAATGGAATTATCAGTTTTACTTAGAAATGTGGAGAAGGCATCCCAATCTTAGTATGTATTAAATCACTTATGAGACAGAGGCTAATTCTCAACCAAGTCTGGAGTAGGAACAGGACCTGAGGTTTTGCATGCTTAACAAGCTTTCAGTGAGTCAAGCCATCACTGCATATCTTTTTTTATTTTCTTTTCGTAAGACAGGGTCTTGCTCTGCAGCCCCGGCTGGCCTTGGACTCACAGCAATCCACCTGCCTCAGCCTCCCAAGTGCTGGGATTACAGGTGTATGCCACCAAGCCCAGTTTTACCTGGTGCTGGGGAATCGAACTCAGGTCCTTAGCACTTCACATAGCACTTACTAGACAAGAACTTTATCTGCTGAGCCATTCCTCCAGCCCCTGCAAACTATTTTAAAAACGAGAGTACAATATATTTTTCCAATGAGCAATCATAGAATCAGGCTATGAGTACATCTGCCCTTTCCTAAAGGGCTCCTTTGAACCAAAGAAGTCTCTCATTGGTGGCAATTGTGCTCTACTATTTTTGAAAGCCCCTCTAAAAACTGCAAATAGGGGGCCCAGTGGTATAGGCCCGTAATCCCATCACTCTGGGAAACTGAGGCAGAAGGATCACAAGTTCAGACCTAGCCTGGGCAGCTTAACAATTTAGTGAGGCCCTGTCTCAAAATAAAAATGGGCCAGGTGACATAGGTCAGTGTGAAGGCTCTGGACTTGATCCGTAGACACACCAAAAGAAAAGAACCTGTTCATACCCTCCAGATGCTTTACGATGCCCCGAAGGCTGTTGCCATGAGCTGCAATAAGGACCCGTTTCCCCTCTTTGATCTGAGGAACTATTTCTTCATTCCAGAAAGGCAGAGCTCTGGCAATAGTGTCTTTCAGACTCTCACAGGAAGGCAGCTGATCTTCAGTAAGGTCTGCATACCGGCGATCCTAAAAAACAAAAAAAATTCAAGGTCACTAATTATCAGAAGTTGTAGAGGGCTTTTTGTTTTGTTTTTGTAATGGTTTTTGAGGGTTTTTTTTTTTTGAGACAAATTCTCACTATATTGTAGAAGGTCTGATCATCCTGTCTCACCATCCAGAATAATGGGATTACAGCCATGTGCCACAGCACCCAGTGTGCATCTGTTAAGTGGCTTTCACATGTATCAATTCTGCAATTTCTTACCTCTTAAGAAGTGAGATGGTTGGTTAAAGACCTGTCACCAAGATCAACATGCATCTTTGGAAAGAGGGTAACTGCCCTGCTCCTCCTTTACCCAACAGCCACTCCAAAAGAAATATAATTTAGGAAAGTTATACAATAAGGTTCTTTCTAATTACTTTAACTTGCAGCTGGTTTATAAAGGTTATGGGTGAGTTTTATAAAATATGGCAATGGGGGAGGGATTGTAATGTTGCTCAATGTAACCACTGTATATCACATATATACTAATAAATATTGGGAGAGAGAGTAAGATATGGCAATGGTGATATTTAAAAAAAAGAAACTGGGCATGGTACCTATGCCTATAATCCCAGCTACTTGAAAGGCTGAGGTAGAAGAAACTTGAATCTCAAGTTTAAGCCAAGCCTGGGCAATTTAGTAAGACCTTGTCTCAAAATAAAAAGGTCTAGCTGGGCTCTGTGTCACAGACATATAGTTCCACCATTCTAGGGAGCTGAATCAGTAGGACCACAAGTTCAAGCCCAGGTTGAACAATTTAGAGATTTGCTTACTTAACAAGAGCTGGTCTCAAATATCAAAAATACAAATGGGCTGGAGATGTGGCTTAATGTGAAGGCCTTGGGTTTGATCCCTAGTATCACCATAAAGAAAAATAAAAGGTTTGGTGGGTACATCTCAGTAATAGAGCACCCGTGGGTTCAATCTCCAATACCACAAAGAGAGGAAGAGAATTCTCAAACATAAACTACCAATTGAATCTTACAAGTAAAATGATCAGGACTCGGGGTATAACTCAGCAGCTGGAGTGCTTGCCTACTAGCAAATGCAAACCCTGGGTTCAATTCACTAGCACCATGGATTGCCATGTGTGTAAGTATAAGTGACCCTGTCTCCAAAAAAAAAAAAAATCATTCCTTGGCAAAGGGAAGATTTCATTAACTATTTTATCATAAATTATAAGTTCAACAGGAATAGGTAGGGAATGGAGGAATAGCTCAGTGGTTAAAGCACTTGTTAGGCAAGCGCTGAGTACCCAAGTTCAATTCCCCAGCACCACATCAGCTGGGCATGGTGGCACGTGCCTGTAATCCTAGCCCTTGAGAGGCTGAGGCAGGAGGATTGCTGTGAATTAGAGGCCAGTCTGGGCTACAAAGTGAGCTTAGAACCAGCCTGGACTACAGAGTAAAATCCAGTCTCAAAAAAAAAAAAAGGTAGAAAAAGAATAGGTAGACACTAATAAAAGTTAAACAGAGTGAGGCCAGGATTCTTAACACCCCATTCTCAGGAGAATAACCACACCTGATCTGCCCATACCTTACTGATGTTGCTGTAGAAAGGATGATCAGGCTCCATTGGTGGCGGGGGGACATCATAGGAGCGCCTCCAGATCTTCACCTGGGCCTCACCATGCTTGGCAGCAGTTTCTGCTTTATTGAGACCAGTCAGGCCACCATAGTGCCGCTCATTGAGGCGCCAAGTCCTCACCACTGGCAGCCACATCTGGTCAATGGCATCCAGCACTGTCCAGAGGGTCCGGATTGCTCTTTTCTGCACTGAGGTGAAGCAGATGTCGAATTCATAGCCAGCATCTACAAATTAAAAGTTCCAAGTGATAAGCTCATCAGGTCTACTTTGAGTCAGAATATTTTTACATGTAAATCTTTTTTCTTTTCTTTCGAATCAGGGTCTTGCTCTACTGTCCAGACAGGTCCTGAACTCACGGTAGAGCTCAGAATGGCCTCAAACACACAGCAATCCTCCTCCCTCAGCCAACTGCATCACCACACATGGCTTATTTATACGTCAATCTTATACAGGTACTCCAAACAGAAACTATGTGGGCAAAATTATATTTTATGCATTCTTGCAGTAATTACAGTGAAGACAAAACTTAGTGACTTAAGTTACAGAAGACAGTATACCTCCTAGTGGTTCCCCAACAATTCATCTACCCTGAAGCCTGTGCTGCTTATATTAATGCCTAGAATCTTATGCTTAGCTCCTTTTAAGAATTTATGTCGTCTTTGATCCTTTTTTTTTTTTTTTGTCTTCTTTAATTCTTTGAGACAAGGTCTTACTCTACATGTCATCCAGGCTGGTCCTGAACTCAATATGTAGCCTAAGCTTAACTGGAACTAAGGGCAATCCTCCTGCCTCAGCTTCTCAAATGTTAGGATTACAGGCACATGCCACCACAACCAGCTAATTTCTATGTATTGTTGGGGAATCAAACCCAGGGCCTTCAGCACACTAGGTAAGTGCTCTATTCTCTGTGCTAAGCTTCTACCCCCTTCTTCAGTTCTGTTGAGGGAAGGACCCTAAAAACTCACAATTTTTTCCTAATGATAACAGCTAACCTCTGTTTGTTTGTTTGCTTAGTGCTAGGGGATAAACTCATGGTCTTCCCACTGAGCTAGATTACTAACTTCTTTTGTTATTTTTTCTTCTAAGATAGGATCTTGGGGGCTGGAAGCATAGTGGTTAAACTGCTTGCCCAGCAAGCAGAAAGGCCCTAAGTTCTTTTCCTCAGCACCACATAAACCGAGCATGGTCGCATACACCTCTAATCCGCGGTCCTGGGAACCTAAGGAGAAGTGCTATGAGTTTGAAGCCAGCCTGGGCTACACAGTAAGTTCACGACCAGCCTGGACTGCAAAGCAAGACACTGTCTCAAGAAGGGAGGGCGAGGGGGGCTGGAGGAATGGCTCAGCGGTTAAAGTATTTGCCAAACACGCAAGGCTGAGACAGGAGGATTGCCGTGAGTCCAAGGCCAGCCTGGGCTACAGAGCGAGGCCCTGTCTCAGAGAAAGAGAGAAGATCTTGGTAAAAATTATCCACAATGGCTCAAACTTAACAGTCTTCTTCCCTCGGCCTCCCAGAGTGCTAGAACTAGAGCTGCAAGCCACCACACCCCATGATGCTTAATATGTTTAGAGGGATTATAGCCAGCCAGGCACAGAATGAAGTATGTCACATATTTCAGTATTCAGAACAATCCTATGAACTTACATTCCTTACAACCCACTTTACCAAATAAGAGAAATAAAGATGAAAAGAGTTAGGCAAATTATTCAAGATCACAGCCATTATCTCAGAGATTAAAATCTAGGCTGTGTGATCTCAACTAGCTATTCCCCCCCCCCCCTTTTTGCAGTACTGGAGATTAAACCCAGTACCTATGCACTGAGCTAAATTGCCAACCCTTTTTTTATTTGAAAGGGGGGCATCTTAGTTTGTAGTGCAGGCTGGTCCACAACTCACTATGCATCCCAGGCTAGCCTCACACACACAGCAATCCTTCTGGATCAGCCTCCCATACTATTGGGAATACAGGTATGTGCCACCACAGATGGCTGGTTTTTATGTGGTGCTAGGAATCAAACCCAGGGTCTTATGCATACTAGACATGCACTTAACCACTAAGCTACACTGCAGATGGTATTTTACAAAGTCACCAAATTGGCCAGACTGAGATCAAACTTGCCATCCTCCTGTCTCAGCTTTCCAGAATGCTAGGACTACAAAACTACACCACCAGGCCCTGCTCCAGCTTGCTCTTTCTTCAGTGAATTGTTTCTCCTAAATTAGGTTTAAAACTGAAGTTGAGCTGGGTACAGTCCTATAATCTCAGCACTCTGGGATGGTAAGGCAGGAGGATTCCAAGTTTGATGGGCAACTTAACAACTCAAAATCAAAAATTGGCTGAGGATATAGCTCAGTGTGACGAGCCTAGGTTTAACCCCTAATACCACAAAAAAAAGAAAGCATTCCTTTGTAAATAAATCTCTCCAATATCTCCTCCATACACCTTAGTTGGGGGGAGGGGTAATCAAGAGTTATGTTAAGGGCTGGAGGAATGGCTCAGCAGTTAAAGCCTTTGCAGGTGCTAAATCAAGCGCTAAGTACCCATTCCCAGCACCACATAAGCCAGGAATCATGGTGCACACCTGTAATCCCAGCACTCAGGAGGCTGAGGCAGGAGAGCCTCCTTGAGTCCAAGACCAGCATGGGCTACAGAGTGAGACCCTATCCCCCCCCAAAAAAAATTATGTTGACCTAACTAACTTCTTCAGTGTGGCTTCATGAAAAATTATTCTCCCTCCCTCCAACCTAAATGGGGAGATGATACTTTCCTTGGGCAGGGAGGAAATCACTTGCTGTTTTCCCCATGAAGCAACAAAAGTTCTCTTCAAAATTTAGTACAAACTTTCCTGGGTCTTGCTTCATATTGAAGTTAGCAATACCAGTTAATAGAATTGTTGACTTTCCTGTCATGAGAATGAGGCCACTATGAACTATACATTGGGGGGGGGGGATATAGCCACCAGAAAACGCACCACCAAGAGAAAGAGATTACATAGACAGCATCATTGAGTTCAGAACAAGTTCAACTAGATATAATTCCGTCACCTCCATAACCATAGACAGGAATGGCTTCCCAGAAAAAGGCTGAGTCACTGGTAAGTGACTGCCCACAGTGTAAGCCTCAGCTCCCATGATGGAAAGCTACAGGCTGTTCCACCGTCATTATTTCCACTTGCAATGGGCTTTCTCACTTTGGACATACAAATAGTCCCCAGGAGAAAATGTATTTCTCTTAAGGCTCTTTAACAGAAAACACTGAAGAACCAGAAGTGGAAAGCCTTTTTCTTTAGCCATTAAGCCAAATTATAACTGGGTGGAATGGATGCACCTCCATTCTCCTCCAGGAAATCCCTCCTTTTCTCAGCCTTAAGGTTTCAAGGCGGCATTGAGTTTTAGCTTTCTCCTGAACTACAAGTCCCACTACCAGTTGAAGCACTAATGAATACTTATCTCAGATTTTTAGATGATTCATAATGGTCTTTTTTTTATTTATAATGGTCTTCATCAGAGGTTTTTATTTTTGGAACCGATGATTCCAACTAGGGTCTCTGACTGAGCTACATCCTCAGCCCACTTTTTTATCCTTTTTGAGACAGAAGTTGCTCAGGCTGGGCTTGAACTTGCAATCTGTGCTATTAGCCTTTCATTCTTGAAGCATCTGTGATACTCATAATAGATACTAAAATTTTACATCTGGGACTGGAGTAATAGCATAGCGTTTAGAGTGCTTGCCTAGCAAGCACAAGACTCTTGAGTTGATTTCCCCAGCTCCACATAAACTGGGCATGGTGGCGCATGTCTGTAATCCCTGCCATCAGGAAGCTGAAGGACTACTTACTGTAAATTCAAGGCCAGTCTGGACTACACATTGAGTTCAGGACCTGGACTACAGAGACTCTGTCTCAAAGAAAGAAACTACATCCTATTTTTTTCTAAAATTTGATCTGTTACTTTACAGAGGTTACAACTTCAACCATGTGATCATCTAGAGGTCTGAGGAAATTTACCTTCTCCAGTGAGGCACCAGCCAGCCACTACAGACCTATACAATTTTTCCAGCCAGAGCTAAAGAAAATGGCCTCTAAATTTTAGCACTTTTCCTTTCCTGCCTGGATAATGAAGTAAACAGGCAAAAGCATTCACACCGACCCGGAACATACCAACAGGACATTTCCCAATCTTTCCAAAGCTTACTTCATTCTGTACCCATCCCCCAACCAGTGCTGGGAGTCAAACCCAGGGCCTAGGGCCTCACTTCAGAGCAGGCAGCGTGAAGGCAAAAAGCTAGGACGGTCAGCGGGGCCGAATGCTAGTACCACATAAACCCGGCATCAATGGACTTTTTATGTGGCTGCGTCTTTGTCCTGAGGTTAAAAGGGAGCAGGACAGGATCTGCCCGTAATCATCAGTGGAAGTACTTTTTCAGTCCAGGGATTACTGAATGGCTGGCAGCAGGGAAAGCTTCCTTGTTAGCATTCCAAAAATCACTGCGAACGGTTCGCCGCGGAGGCAAGCCGGAATAGGCGAACAAGCTAGCATTATCTGTCCGCCACCTCCACTCCTTGCCCAGCCTTTGTCCTTGGCCAACAGCCTGCCAGTTTCGCACACCTCTCACCCCACACTGGACTAGAAATAACCAGATATGACCTTGGATAAGTCATCTTTCCCATCCCCATTTCTCTCAGCCATAAAAGGAGGCTACGGACGGTACTAAGGAAAAGGATAAAATCTGCCCATTTTAAGAGCTGTAACGCACACCAACTCATTCATTCATTCATTAACTCAGTTACATGTGAGAATACGTTTTGGACATGCTGAACTGCAGGATTTGGGGTGTCCTGAAGCCAGGTGGAGTCCCCGGCGCAGCCTAACGCCACACACTATCCGGAACGACCATGTGGCCTACCGCTTCGCTAGCATCTGCAGCCTCTTGAGGGTTGGGACAGAAACCTTAAAAATGTCTGGCCGCCACAGGTGGCTCCGTGCGCGGCAGTCCATCCCAAAGTCGGTAGATGGCTAAGTAGAAATAAAAGTATTTCGCCAGGCGACGTTCAGAACATGCCAAAAGGCTACGGTGCGCCCGCCCTGCGTGCTCCTGCTGGCGCAGCCCCTGACTCCACCGGGTGACCTTGGGCGAGTCGACTTCCCACGCACAACCCATCCCCACCGGCAAACTAAACCGAGGGCGCGACGCCTCCCAGGGTCCGCTCTCACTGGAGGGCGCCGGTACCGGCCAGGTGGCCTCCGAGACCCGGCGCCTCCGCGCCGCCGCCCGCAGCCCGGCCCGCTCCGCACCTCGCAGCGCCTGCCCGCCTCGCTTCGCCTCCTCATGGCCCGCTGGACTCAGGTCGGCATCGTACCAGCCGCTGAAACGGTTCTCCAGGTTCCAGGCGCTCTCGCCGTGCCGGATGAGCACTAGCTTGTAGGCGGCCATGGCGGCGGGCTGGGATGCGGCGCAGACAGGGACTCGCCGAGATTCCGGTGGCAGTCCCTCCCAGCCGCGCCTGCGCGCTCGCACCTATCGGGGCCGGCTCCCGCGCACTTTCGCTCCTAAATCTTTCCGCTCTCTTGTGACCGCCCCCCACCCGCCAGCTATGCGCATGCGTGCCACACCGGCGTAGCGGCCAGCAGAGCGGGGCGCACGCCCCCTGGGGCGCCGGAACGCATGCGCCCTCCGCTGCAGGCCCCGCGTCCGGCGCGCCGGTCACGGAGCGCACGTAAGCACCGAGGGTGGCTGGGCCTGGGCGGGTCGTGTGCTGCGTGGAGCGGAGCTCCTTTGCGCTGTACTCTAGCTGCGGTCGCTCGTGAGCCCCTCGGCCTAAATGGCCTTTATCCCTTGAACTCCCCTTAGCCTAGCCATGTCACAGTCCCATCCGTAGGCAGGTACGCAGTTTGATTCGCACCTCCGTTCGAATACTCAAACTTCCATTTTATTTGCTTTGTTTCTGGGGCGGGTTGGGAAACCTCTCATCTATAATAGGGACGTAATTCCTGTGCTTTATTCTTTTTTTCTTTTTGATGGCTAGAATCCTGCAGCTGGAGGAATGGCACAACGGTTAAAGCGCATGCCTTGCAAGCGCAAAGCTGTTCTATTACTCAGCCCATGAACACTGGCCGTGGTGGCACACGCGCGTAATCCTAGCACTTGGGAGGCTGAGACAGGAGGATTGCCGTTGAGTCCAAGGCCAGCCTGGGCTAAGAATGAGACATTATCCCAAAAATATATATATATATTAGGGATGTATAGCCCTTGTGCAAAGGCCCACGGTTCAATCCCCAGCACTGCAAAAAGAAAAGAAAGGAAAAATAAAAAGGATTAGGGTGTAGCTAGTGCTGAGGCTGTGGGTTTAAACCACTGTTCCTCACTCACACACACACACACACACACACACACACACACACACAGTCTTATCTTTCTGAACACAAGATCCAGTGGTGCGTGTCAGAGCTGATTCCTGGGCCTTCCAGGCTCTGGAGTATTCAGGAAGCGTTCACAGCCCTAAGAGAAGGTGAAGGGTCTCGATCACAGCTGGGATCAGATAGGTCCTCCATCCTCCCAAGCCCCCAAGAAGTCTCGGCCTCCTCTACCCAGCCACTGCGGCTGAGGCCAAATATGCCACCTTCCAGTACCGTGGCAGTGTGTGGGGATCTGTGCCCCATGCCCTCTACCACTGGCTTCTTGTCTCCCTATCCCCACTGTCCCCCAACAACAAATGTGGGTTACAGAAACTCAGAGATCCAATAGTCAAGGCCTGTTACTCTCCAGAACAGTAAGCACCTCTGTCAGCCCCTTTGTTTTTTCCACAGAAGGTTAACTGCCTTATCAAGTTCACCGAAGGCTCACATTTAGAACGAGGTGGGGTAAACCAAGTGTTCTGAATGTAAAGATACCATGTCTTCACTTGTGAAACTAGCTTGCAAACTCATCGCCAGGTGTTTGGCCCTCTCTGACTCCCAGTAAGGTCTGAGGAGATTTGTGCCACAGGCAGGAAGTTAACCTAGCTGATGCCCTCATCTCTGAGCTTCTAGGAAAAGGAGTTGTGTCTCCCTGCTCCATACATAGAGATAAACCTGACCTGAGACTGCAGCCCTTACAACACAGTCGGCATTAAAGAGGAACAGAGTCAGAGCTAATGCTGCCACAAATGCAGGAACAGAGCTCAGCAGCAGGCCTGTGGCTTCTGTGAGAACTCACCTGGCAACACTTTTCTGGCACAATCAATTTTGGGGTTGGAAACCTAGGTACACTTTCGTACCAGGTCTCTGATCTAAATTTACAGAACTTGGTTGCGCGCGCGCGCGTGTGTGTGTGTGTGTGCGTGTGCGTGAGCACATATGGTGGATGGGAGAGATATTGAGTATTGAACTCGAAGTCTTCACACTGAGCCACATCACCAGTCCTTTTTTTTTTTTTTTTTTTTTTTTTTTGAGACAGGGTCTTGTTCTGTAGTCCAGGCTGATCAAAAACTCTTGATGTAGCCTAGGCTGGCTTCAAACTCATGGCAGTCTTTTTACCTCAGCCTTCTGAGAACTAGGATGTACCACCATGCTTGGCTTTCTTCTTTTTCTTCTTCTTCTTCTTGAGACAAGATCTCACTAAATTGCTTGAGACTGGGCTCAAACAGTCAATCCTTTGGCCTCAGGCTCCCAGAGTTCTGAGATTGTAGGCCTTACCACCATAACCAGCTTTGTTTGGTTTCTGTAAAAGGGACTACCAGGTATGTACCATAGCCCCTGACACTGTTCCTTGTGTGTGAAACCATGATGATAAAAATACAGCCAGCACAAGGCCATGAGTTCAACTCCCCAGCATCACATAACTGGGGCATGGTGGCCTACACCTGTTATCCCAGCACTTGAGAGGCTGAGGCAGGAAGACTGCTGTGAGTCCAAGGCTAGATTGGGCTACACAGCGAGTCCAGGACCAGCCTGGGCTATGGAGCAAGACCCAGTCTCCTCCCCAACCCCCCAAAAAAGCTGCAGGACGTAGATGAGGACAATTGCTTGATAGGAATTAAGAGGGAGTCATACAGCACTGGAAGTATAGGTGCCACTCCGAGTGAAGGCAGAAGGTAAAGAAGGTTGGTGTGTGGGTCCATCTTAGACTGCAAATGTTTTCGGAGGAAAATTCAGGAAGCCTGCAGGAGAGTCCTCAAAGCCAAGGGCATCCTTCCGAAGAATTCCCAGCCTTCCGGGACTAGGCCTGCCTTCATATCTTTGACATGGATGCTAAGTCCTGGTCAGATGTAGCCTATCGCAGCATGCCTCTGAGTGCTGTGAGGGATTTCAGAGTGAAACAGCTGGGGCACTTGTTCAAGCAGCTACCTGTTTTGTGAGATCTGAAGGACAGACTTGCATTCACATGCTGGCCGCAAGTGTATTCTTTGTCTTTCAGGAGTGTTTTCAGGTCAAAGAATCCTGACTGACTGTCTCAGGAAAGCTATTAAAAGTAGCTGTCAGATGATGATGTCATGGTTTGGATTTGGGGTGTCCTACAAAAGCCTCATGTATTCGGTTGTTGTAGAACAGTTATGGATTCCATGTGCTGTTAATAGGCAGGGCCTGGCTGGAAGGGGTGATACTGGGAGCTTGACCTGGAAGGGGTGGCTGCCTGAGGTTTGACTTGGAGGGGGCGGGTCACTGGGACTTGACCTGGAAGGATATATACTAATTCTGCCCCTTCCTTGCTCATTCTGCTTCCCGTTGCAGTGCCATGAATAGCTTTCCTCCTACTAGGCTTCTGCCATGTGCTTTCACGATTGCTGGCCACCCACGAATGGATGGAGACCTCCTGAAACTGTGAGCTAAAGTAAACCTTTTTTCCCTTAAGTTGTGGTTGTTGGATATTCTGTTCCAGCAACAAATGTGTAACTAAGACAGATGTCAAGGCAACAGGTTTCCAGTATCCTTGTTAAGGACCTTGCTGGAGCCGGGTATGGCTCTGTGTGACTGTAAACTCAGAACTCTGGGACACTAAGCAGGAGGATCACATATTAGAGACCAGCCTGGGCAACTTTTAAAAAGGCTATGGATATAGCTCAATACTAAAGCTCTGATTCTACCCTGGGACAGGGAAACTGCTGGTATATACACATAATATGAAACAGAAAGTGAGAAAAACAGAGGGATACTGAGCTTCTCCCCCCACCTCACCGGGTATTGAACTAAGGTATTCACACTGACTTATATCCCCAGCCTATTTTTATCTTTAATTTTGAGACACTAGATTGCTAAGTTGTCCAGGCTGGACTCAAACTTGCAATCCTCCTGCATCAGCCTACCAGACTGCTAATATTATAGGCATGTGCTACCACACTTAGCTGTCCTATATATATATATATATTTTTTTTTCTTTTTTTGAGAAAGTGCCTTCCTCTGTAGCTCAAGCTGGTCCTGAACTCGTTATGTAGCCCAGGCTATCCTCGGACTTGGCAATTCTGCCTCGGCCTCCTAAGTGCTGTGATTACAGGAATGGACCACCACGCCCAGCTTTATGTGGTGCTGGGGAATCAAACTCGGGACCTTGTGCTTGCTAGGCAAGTGCTTTAACCACTGTGCCATTCCTCCAGCCCCTGTCCTTTATATTTCTGACTGTAGGAGAGCACTAGCACTGGGAGTAGGCTGAGGGTTGTGCAGCCTCTGTGGTGGCACATACCTGTAATTCCAACACTCAGAAGCTGAAGCCAAAAGATTGAGAGTTTGAGACCAGTTAGGCCACATAGTAAATTTAAGGCCAGCCTGGACTACCAGTGAGACACTATCTCAGACAGAAAAAGAAAAGAAGGGAGGAAAAGGAAAAACCAACCAACAGAAACCCACATTAAACAAAAAAGAAAGAAAGAAAGCAACATCCATGAGTTCCTTAAATGGTTGACCCCAGATTTCCTGTAAGACCCAACAGTTCCACTCTTGGCTATGTACTCAAGATAAATGAAAACATGAACACATGTCCACAGAAAAATTCATATACAACTGACACTAATGTTCATAACTGAATCATTCACAATAACCTGAAAAGTGGAAATAACTCAAATGTCCTGCAACTGATAAGTAAACAAGATGGTGTTTAGCCAGACATTCTTTGGAACCACATGAAGTGATAGCTGGAGTTGGGGGAAGGGATAGGGAGGGGGTGGGAGGGTAGAAAATGGGACGAGATTGTAAAGTCGATATGATACATATGTCTATGAAACACTCAAATCCATTATAAATACTATGTATTACATTTGTATATTAATAAAAATAGTGGAGGGGGGAAGATGAAAAAAAAAAGATGGTGTTTAGCTATATGGTAGAATGTCACCTGGCCATAATAGAATGAAGTCCTCATAGTTTACAGCATGGCTGACATTTGAAAACATGCTAAGTAAAGAGCCAGTCCTAACAGGCCACACTGGAGATGGGTGCATAGATCAGTGATTAGAACAGTTGCCCAGTATGAGCAAGGTCTTGGGTTCAATTTCCCAGCACCACATAAAAATTAGCCAGGTATGGTGGTGCACACCGATAGTCCCAGCACTTGAGAGGATGAAGCAGGAGGATTGCTGTGAGTTGAAGGCCAGCCTAGGCTACACAGTATATGTGCTACTGAAGGGAAAACCACCCTAGGCTACATGGTGAACTCAGGATTGGGCTGGGCTACAGAGCAAGACCTTGTCGAAAAAAATAAATAATCAAAAAAAAAAAAACAGTCTAAGGATATTGTTCAGTGTGAAGGGCCTGGACTCACTCTTCAGTACTGGAAGCAAGCAACAAGGAAACAAAGGCTAGACCTCAGAGCCACAGCCTGATAGAGAAGATATTCTCAATCCCAGCCTTGCGCACCTTGCGCATTGCCTGCCCCTGAGCAAATGGCCCTTTGTTAAAATAAAACAACTCCTGGGAAGGTGAATGCTTTGAGGTACCAGTCACTAGAAGAAAAATGAAAGCTGCCAATAGGAAAGACTGGTCTCTCGCCATGACAACAGTTCCCCCCACACCCAGTTTCAAACCATTTAATCAAGGACACTTCATCTCTGTGTAGCTGAGCAAGGATAATTCGCTGCCTTGCCACGCTCCTGAAAGCCAGTCTACTGGCAACGGCTGTGCTTCAGGCAACCCAGCTCTGCTTCCCACAAGTGTGCTCAGTCAACTTCACATCCTCAGGTCACTTCCCTGCTGTCCCCAAAAAGACTGAAGCCACAGAGGCCTGTGTTTCCAGGGTTGCGGAAAATCCCCAGGGAAGGAGCCCCTCTGACTGGTCCTACAGCAGTTATCCTTGGGGAGAGTGGGTTGGGAAAGCAGTTGTCCTTTAACTGGGTCTGCAGTGGTGAGCTGTGTAGCTCGAACACTCTGGGAAGCTGAGGCAGGAGGATTGCAACTTCAAGCTCAGCCTGGGCCAATTAGTGACTTAGGGTACCTTGTCTCAAAATCAAAACTAAAGAATGAAAAAAAAAGAATAAGAATGGGTTGGGGATGATGCACTTTAGTTTTAAGGCCCTGGACTCATTCCCAGAACCAGGAAAAAAAAGACACTGAACACACGATAGGTACCTCTTCAGCCTTCCTTAAACAAGTAATTGGTCTCCCCTCAACCCCTTGAGACAGGATCTTACTAAGTTACCCAAACTGGGCACAGATTCATGAACCTCCTGCCTCAGGCTCAGATCCAACAGCCTTTTTACCCCCAGACGTGGGATAGCTTCCTTCAACAGTGGTGTGCGAGGCACAGCATTTCATGTGCATTCTCAGCCTCATAACTGCCACCCCATTCTCAGTGGGGATTCGGTGGTGGCTCAGATAGTTTAGTGTCTCCCTCTCCCTCTCTCGAGACAGGGTCTCACTCTGTAGCCCAGCCTGGCCCTGGACTCAACAGCAATTCCCCTGCCTCAGCCTCCTGAGACCTGGGATTACAGGCGTGCACCACCATGGCCAGCTTCATGTGTTCTGGGGAATTGAACTCAGGGCCTTGCACTCGCTAGGTAAGCACTGTAACCACTGAGCCATTTCTCCAGCCCTAGTTTAGCCACTTGACCCAGATCACACAGCTGGTATATGGCTGCAAGCAAGTCCAAGCCTGGGCTTTAACTCACCCGCCAGCAGTCCATGCACCTGTGAGCCCTATTGGGCTGTCCCCCCCCCGCCCCAGCTCCAGCCCAGAGCTGCCTACCCAGGGCCTCTGCTTCCTCTTTGCTATGGGCCAAAGGCTTCCCTCAATTTCCCTTTCCTCCTGCTCGGTGAACTAACATTACAACCCCATCAACCTAAAAATGACTTCCTGCTCCTCCACAGGCTGCTCCTGAGTTCACTATGGGGCCCAGGCTGGCCTCCAACACATAGCAGCCCTCCTGGGTCAGGCTCCCAAGTGCTGGGATGACAGGTGTGCACCCTTACACTATAGGGGGGGACTTGAGGGGTGGCACTCTGTCCTGAACTCACTGTGTTGCTCAGGCTGCCCTCGAACACAGTTTCCCAAGAGCTGAGAGTAAAGCATGCCCCACAATGTCTGGCTCACGTGGTGCTGGGGAGTCAAGCTCAGGGCCTTGCACGTGCTAGGTAACACACGAACCACTGTGCTGTGCCTCCACCCCTTCTTTTCTTTTGCTAGCTTACTTGTTTGCGTCCTTCCTTCCTTTGCTCCTTTCTTTTTCTTTTGTAGTCCTGGGTAGCGATCAGGCCCAGGGCCTTTACACCAAGCTACATCCCCAGCCTGTTTTTTTACTTTTGATTTTGAGATAGGGCCTTGATAGGTTGCTAAATTGCCAAGATTAGGCTCAAACTTGAGATCCTGCTGCCTCAGCCTTCCAGAGTACTGGAATTGCAGGCCTGCACTACCAGGCCCAGCTGCCATGCATTTTCTTTTTCCTTTCCTTTCTTTTTCCTTCCTTTTGCATTTTTTTGAGACAGGATCTTGCTCTGTAGTCCATATGGATCCTGAGCTCACCATGTTCTCTAGGCTGGTCTCAGACACATGGCAATCTTCCCACTGTAGCCTCCCAAGTACTGGGCTTATAGATGTGCACCACCGTGCCCAGTTTAGACACACATTTTCATATTGAATTTTTCACAGTAGGCTTGTGGCTTCAGTGTTTCGTATTCTTCAATAAAAATTTGAATAATATGAAATGTGAGGGGCTGGAGGAATGGCTCAGTGATTAAAGCCTAATAAGCACTAAGTCAAGAGCTAAGTATCCAAGTTCAATTCCCCAGCACCACGTAAACTCGGTGCAGTGGTGCACACCTGTAATCCCAGCACTCGGGAGGCTGAGGCAGGAGATTGCCATGAATCCAAGGCTAGCCTGGGGTCCATAGTGAGTTCAGGACCAGCTTGGGATACAGAGTGAGACCCTGTCTTAAAGGAATGAAAGAAGGAAGGAAGGAAAGAAGGAAGGAAGGAAGGAAGGAAGGAAGGAAGGAAGAAAGAAAGACCTCGGAGGGATGAAGTTGAACCCAATACTCTGCCTCCTCTCACCAGCATTCATCCTCAAGTCTGGCTGCTGGCATCATCTTGGTGTTGTTTACTCCTTGCATATCGTTTGCAGTTGTTTCTACATTTTGTTCCTCTTCCTCTCTAGGCCACTAGTTCCCTTTCTGGCCACCCTCCCAGCCCATGTCTGAACCCTATCTCAGGAGAGGGGCCTACAGGAAGTGGCGGAGTTCTCCCCAAGGCTGGACGGCTGTGCCTACAGTCCGGGACGGCTTCTGTTGTGCTGCGCTAGCCACTGACGCTCACCTCAGCGGTCCTCTCCACCATGTACCCCGCTATGCGGGATTGAATCTGCCCTTGCACACACTAGGCAGCTGCGCAACTACTGAGCTACAGGCACCAGCCCATTAGAATAGGGCCCACACTGAGGTGTATACTCAGCTCATTTTTTAGTTTGGATTTCGAGACAGGGTCTTGTAAATTGCTATATTTCCCAGGTTGGGTTCAAGCTTTCCATCTTCTTGCCTCAGCCTCTCGGAGTGCTGAGGTTAGAGTCAGGTGCCAGCATGCCTGGCTGCATTCACAATCTGTAAGACCTCTGCTCTGAGTGCACAGACCGATTTCTTTCTCTTTGTGGTACCGGGCCTTGAACCCAGGGTCTTCACATTGAGTTGTATCCCCAGACATTTTTCTCTTTTGAGTCAGGGTCTTGCTAAATCACTGAATTGCCCAGGCTGGGCTTGAATCTGCAATCTCCTGTCAAATAAATTTGTTTTTATTCTTTTTCTTTTTTAAATATTTATTTATTTACTTATTTAGAGACAGTGTTGCTTTGCAGTTCCAGCTATTCCAGAACTCACTATGTAGCCCAGACTGGCCTTGAATTCACAGAAATCCTTCTGCCTCTGCCTCTGCCCCTGCCTCCGTCTCTGCCTCTGAGAATTGGGATTATAGGCAAGTGCCACCATGCCTGCTTTATGTGGTCCTGGTGAATCAAACAAAGGCAAATCAAAGGCAAATTCTCTAGCCATTGTGCTATTCCTCTAGCCCGTTTCTGTTCTTAACTTTTGAAAATAAATTTGGGCCAGGGGAGATAAAGCTCAGCAGTTAAAGTGTTTGCCTACCAAGCTCAAGGCTTGGGTTCCATTCCCCAGCACCACATAATTTGGGATGTGGTGGCACATGCCTGTAATCCCAGCACCTGGTAAGCTAAGGCAAGCACACTGCTGTTGGGTTTGAGGCCAGCCTGGGCTACATGGTGAGTCTGAGACCAGCCTGGACTAAAGAGTGAAACCCTGTCTAAAAAATAAAGCAATAAGCAAATACACATATGTTTGTTTTTTAACTTGCAAAGGAATTATGGTTTCACCTGGTTGAAGGTGCAAGTCTCTATTCTCAGCACTGTGGAAGACAGAGAAAGGAGGATCACAAATTTGAGTCCAATCTGGGCACTTAACAACTTGGTGAGACCCTGTCTTGAAATTTAAAAACTATATATATTTTATATATATATATATATATATATATATATATATATATATATATATATATATATATAAATGGACTGGGAATGTGGTTCAGTGTGAAGGAGTTGAGCTCCATTCCCAGACCGCCCCCCCCCCCCACAAAAAAGGAAGTATAAGCCAGTCCCTGTGGTGCAGGGGAGTGTTACTAGAAGGCAGAGGCAAGAGTATGGTAAATTTGAAAGTTCAAGCCCAGTCTGGGGATGTAGCTCAGCGCAAAGGCCCTGGGTTCTCTCCCTAGTCCTTCCTCCCACCACATCCCCCCAAAAAAGTTCAAGCCAAGGTTGGGCAAATTAATGACTTAGTGAGACCCTGTCTGAAATAATAATAAAAAGGTCTGGGGTTGTAGCTCAGGCTGAAGGCCTGAGTTTAGTTCATAATAATAATAGTAAATTTTATGGTTTTATTTATTTAGTCTCTTGGGTGCTGGGAGTGCATGAGCCCCTACACCCAGTTGACGTGGTGCTGGGGAATAAACGGAGGGGTTTGCACCTGGTATGGGGAAGTGCCTTAACAGCTGAGCTATGGCTCAAGCCCCCAGTGTGTTTATTTATTTATGAAGTATCTGGTGTTAAACTCAAGGCCTTTTCACTTAGCTATATCCTCAGCCCTGTCTGTTATTTGACACAGGTTCTTGCTAAATTGCTAAATTGCCCAGGCTGGAGTTGACTTTAGGATACCCCTGCCTCAGCCTCCTGCCCTAGTGCTGAGGTTACAGGCATATGCCATCACACCTGACTTATATGGTGATGGGGAATGAAGCTTGATAAGTCCGCTGTGCTATTCCTCCAGTTTCAGAATTACGGTTTTATAAGGTTTACTCCTAAAATGGGCGTGGTGGCCCCCACCTATAATCCTAGCACCTGGGAGGCTAAGGCAGAAAGATTGCCTTGAATTCAAGGCCATCCTGGCATACATAGTGAGTTCAGGACCAGCCTGGACTACACAGCGAGACCCTATCTCAATCAATCAATCAATCAATCAATCCAGTTGAAAAAAAATAAGACTCACTCCTGAGGCGAAAACCTTAGCCCTCTAAGCCCTGGAGAAGAAGCCCAAAGAATTCCTCGTACCAAGCTTTCCTAGCAACAGATCGCAGACGCTTCTACGACAGACTTTAGGACGACTGAAAAACAGCTATAGAAACAAAACCAGATGTTGACTGTTTTTGCCATAGTAACGATGCGAAACCGGAAGTGGCGTCAGAGGAAGAGGAAGTGAAGCGGGCCGGGAACCCACGTGGATTCAATCCCGGCTTGTGCGTCGTTGGAAGTCTCTCTTTTACGCTGTCTCCGGTCACGGCTTAGGGGACATGGGTCGCTCGGGCAAGTTGCCCTCCGGTGCCTCGGCTAAGCTGAAGCGCTGGAAGAAAGGCCACAGCAGCGACAGCAACCCCGTTACCTGCCGCCACCGCCAGGCCGCCCGCAGCCGCTTCTTCAGCCGGCCCTCAGGTAGCGGGCGCTCGGGTGCAGCGGCGCGGCCGGGCGGGCCCAGGGCGGGGTCCCCGCGGAGGGCCTCTTTCTTTTAGTATATCGGGTCTGGAGCGCACTGTTAAGGCTTGTCTTTCTCGCGTAACAGATACGGAAACTGGTACAGAGTTGGGCAGATGACTAGGGTATTGCCGGTGTCAGATTGGGGACGCACGGCCGCATTCACCTTGGCTTCTAATGCGGGAGCGCGCGCGCATGTGTGGGGTACGGAGGATAGAGGCCAGCTGCGTCCCATTTTTGCTTTTGAGACATGGTCTCGCAGTCACCAAGGTGCCCAGGCTAGGTTGGGACTTGGCGTCTTCCTAACTCGGTCGTCCCGCGTGCTGGGATTACGGGCCTGTGCCACCAGCCCACCGAGAGGCTTTTACCTTTATACAGTTGCCAGGTCCCGTGGATGCAGCCAGCACCCGCTGGCATTCATGTCACTGTACAGAGAAACTTACCTGGAAGGTCCCCATTCTCCTTGTCTTTCAAGCAGGCTTTCGGTGGGCTGTCGAGGCAGTGGGTTCAGAATTCAGGGAGTCTGGACTAGGCTGGTTCTCGAAGACAAGAGGTTTGGGTAGAAGGATAGGCCTCACCTTGTGCGTTCCCTTTCCAGAAAAGAGTGACCTGACTGTTGATGCTGTGAAGTTGCACAATGAACTGCAGTCTGGGTCCCTACGCCTGGGCAAAAGCAAAGCCCCCGAGACTGCCATGGAAGAGGGTGACGAGATGGCTCTCACAGAGAAGTCCTCGGGCACCTTCCTGAGTGGCCTCTCGGATTGCACGAATGTCACCTTCAGCAAAGTGCAGCGTTTCTGGGAGTCCAACTCAGCTGCCCACAAGGAGGTACCTGGGAGCCGGTGGATTAGGGAGGAGGGCCAGATTCATGCATTGCATTTTCATCTAGCTCTGGTGACAGCAGCTACTGTTTTTGGATGATGTGTCATTTTTACCCATTATGTCCCCTACATATTACCCTCCTAGGGTAGGTTCCACTTCCTGGTTTTTGAAACAGAGCCTTGCTTTTACTCCAGGCTGGTCTTGAACTCTCTATGTAGCCCAGGCTGGCCTCCAACTCACAGAAATCCTGCCTATACTTTCCGAGTGCTGCAGTTACAGGTCCAGTTTATGTGGTGTTGGAGAATCGAACTCAGGGCCTTGAGCTTGCTAGGCGAGTGCTATAACACTTGTGCTGTTCCTCCATCCCAACTTTTTTGAGACAGAGTCTCACCAGATCTCTCATGCACCCAGCCTGGGTTTGAACTTGGTAACCTCCAGCCTTAGCCAGCAAGAGCACTGGTTGGGATTACCAAGTGTGCATCGCCATCCCTGGCTAACAACAGGACTTTCTGTTGTTGTTGAGACAGGGTCTGATTCTGTAGTCCAGACTGGTCTTGAACTCACTATGTTGCACAGACATATGCCACAACACCTGACTTTATTTTTATTTTACTTTATTTATTTATTTTTTTGAGACAGGGTCTCACTCTGTGGCCCAGGCTGGTCCTGAACTCACTATGGAGCCCAGGCTGGCCTTGGACTCACAGCAATTCTCCTGCCTCAGCCTCCCGAGTGCTGGGATTACAGGTGTGTGCCACCACTCCCAGTTTATGTTGCTGGAGAATCAAACCTGAATATTTAGCTCTTGTCTTAGCATTCCCCAAGCGCTTTAACCGCTGAGTCATTCCTTCAGCCGCTTTATTTTTAATTTTTAAGGGACAGGGTCTTGTGATGTGTAGACTGTACTTGAATTCTTTTTTTTTTTTTTTTTTTGAGGTGGGGTCTCACTCAGCTGTCCAGGCTGGTCCTGAACTCACTATGGAGCCCATGCTGGCGTCAAACAAATGACAGTCCTCCTGCCTCAGCCTCCTGAGTGCTAGGATTATAGGCAAACACCACCATGCCCAGCTTAGGCAGTGAATTCTAAGCATATGATGTCCTCCTGTCAGTTTCTGAAGTAGCTGGGATTGTGGGGGTTGGCTACCATGCATGCCTAAAAAAATGAGATTTTTACATTATTTTATCATTTTTAAATGTGTAATTTGTCTTATATCTCTGTTTGAATGATTAATTTTCATTGGAAATACTTGTTGTATGTTCAGTTTTTGGGACTGAAGAAGTAGTTCAGTGGTTAAAGTGCCTGCCTTTGCAAGCTCAAGTCACCGGGTTCAATTCCCCAGCGCCGTATACACTGGGCATGTTGGTGTATGCCTGTAATCCCAGCACTGAGAGGCTGAGGCAAGAGGATTGCCATTAGTTCAAGGTCAACCTGGGCTTCATAGTGAGTTTAGGACCAGTCTCGATTAAGGAGTATGACCCTGTCTCAAAAAATGTATATTCAGATTTTTAAATTTTTTAATTAATTAAAAATAATTTGATAGTACTGGGATTGAACCCAGGGCCTCCACACTGAGCCACATTCCTGGTTCATTTTTATTTTATTTTGAGACAGGGTCTTGCCAAGTTGTTGTCAGACTGGGCTTGCCTCAGCTCCCAGAGTGCTAGGATTATAGGCATGTACTACCATGTATAGACACCCCCCCTCCCAATTTTTTTTGAGACCAGGTTTTATTCTCTAGTCAGGCTAGTCTTGAACTTAACTCATGGCAATCCTCCTACCTCAGCCTCCCAAGTGATGGGATGACAGGGGTATACCACATCACCCACTTGGTACAGTGCTTAGGCATTGAACTCACTGCCTTGCACTGCACTTAGCTAGTGCTGTAACCACTGTGTGATTCCTCCAGCCCCCTTTTTTTTGTTGTTGTTGTTTTAAGACAGGGTCTCACCCTATAGTCAAGGCTGGTCCTGAACTAACTGTGTACCCCAGGGAGCCTTGTTGTAGAGTTTTGTTTTGTTTTGAAACAGTCTCACTCTGTATCCCAGGCTGGTCCTGAACTCACTGGGATAGCCCAGGCTAGCCTTGGACTTGGCAATCCTGCCTCAGCCTCCCAAGTGCTGGGATGTACAGGTGTGTACCACCCAGCTTTATGTGGTGTTGAGGATTTGAGCTCAGGGCCTTGTGCTTGCGAGGTAAGCAGTTTAACCACTGTGCCATTCCTCCAGCACCTTTCTTTGTGGGGTTTTATTTTTGTTGTTGTTGTTGTTATTTCAGATGGTTGAAATATTACATTCCATTATTCTCTTATTCTTCATTCTCTGAACAGTATTTCTAAGTTAAGGTATATAATTATCTTTTCAACCCCTATATAGCATTTGTACCTATTATTAAATTAGAATACTATATTATTAGTCACCTGTTGATAACTGCCATCTATTCCAGTTTGATACTGCATTGAATATACTTGTCCATAAATTCTGTGCAAAGTCAGCTGTGCCCGTGGCACAGACCTGTAATTGCAGCACTCTGAGTTGTTGTGACAGGAGGATCCCACATTCAAGCTCCGCATGGGTACCTTAGTAAGTTGGTTAAACCCTCTCTCAAAAAGCAATACCAAGAAATAACTTTTTTTTTTGAGACAGGGTCTCCCTCTGTATCCCAGTCTGGTCCTGAACTTAACGGGTAGCCCAGGCTAGCCTTGGATTCATGGCAATCCTCCTGCCTCAGCCTCCTGAGTGCTAGGATTACAGGTGTATGCTATCACACCCAGCCCATGTGGCTCTGGGAAATCGAACTCAGGGATTTGTGCAAGTGCTGTAACTGCTACACCAGTCCTCCAGCACACCCCCCCCCCCCAAATAGTTTCGAGCTTGTGATCTTCATGCCTCAGCTTCCCAGGGTGCTAGGATTATAGGTATGCATCACCAGCCCTTGCTGAGGTGAAATTTTATTTATCTTTTTCTTTTATTAACATGTATTTATGATACATAATAATAATAGTTAGCTTGAGAAATTGATGTGTATTTAGGTTAAGCTGGTCCTGAACTCATTACATAGTCTGCTCCACCTTGAACTCACCGCAGTTCTGCCTCAGCCTCCCCAGTGCTGATATTGCAGGTGTTCACTGCAATGCCTGACTTATGTGGTGCTGGGGAATTGAACCCAGGGCCTTGAACTTGTTAGGCAGGCCCTCTAACCGCTGAGCTATTTCCCCAGCCAGCACCTGAGTGGAGTTTTAGCCGTCATGTTCTGTGTCATCCAGACATCTAGGCCCTGTGGTATATACCTCAACTGAATGCTGCTCCCATCTTTTCTGCTTTTGGGCTTTCTGAGGAAAATAATTAATGATGGAGGAAGGGTAAGGGGAGGAAGCCACTTGGTGGGATTGGGGTTATGACATGTCCTGATGCTCTCTCTTTCCTGTGCAGATCTGTGCAGTTCTGGCCGCTGTCACGGAGGTGATTCGCTCCCAGGGAGGAAAGGAGACAGAAACTGAGTACTTTGCTGCCCTGGTGAGTGGATGTACAGGGGAATGAATGCTTAGAGCACATTAGTCTGTATGTCTGTGTGTGTGTCTTTCTTTCTTTCTTTTTTGAGACAGGGTCTCACTCTGTAGCCCAGGCTGGTCCTGAACTCACTATGGAGTCCAGGCTGGCCTTCGACTCACAGCATTTCTCCTGTGTCAGCCTTCCCAGTGCTGGAGTGCTGGGATTACAGGCATACGCCACCATGCCCAGCTTATGTGGTGCTGGGGAATCAAACTTGGGTACTTAGCGTTTGCTAGGCAAGTGCTTTAACCGCTGAACCATTCCTCTAGCCCTCTTCTCTGTTTTAGTATTAGACCTTGAGAGCTTGTTTGGTGGTTCTAGCGGGGAGTGCAGCTACTCATATACCCTTGACTGCTGAATGGTCCTTCTCTAGTGGGGAAGGTTGTCCTCTTCAACCGAGTGTGCAGCTTTGGGAGGGATGCACATGGAGTAGAGGAGGAAGGGGACACCCACCTAGCCAGCCAGATCAGCCCAAATCAACTTGGAGATCAATGGGGTGACAGATGTCACAGCCAGATTGCCCTCACATCCTGTTTTAATATTAGAGATTGAACCAGGGCTTTGCACTGAGCTACATCCTTAGCCATTTATTTATTTATTTATTTATTTAATCTACTTATTTATGAGAATAAGTCTCAATAATTTACTAAATTGTTTAGTCTGGGTTTGAGTTTGCAGTCTTACTGCCTCAGCTTCCCAGAGTGCTGGGATTACAGGTGTGTGTCACTACCATGCTAACACTTAGTTCTTTGTTTTAGTTAATTCATTCCTTTTTTTTTTTTATAGCACTGAGGATTGAACCTGTCCACTTGAACTGAGCTGCCGTAGGCTTTTCTATTTTTTTATTTGGAAACAGTCTTGCTGTGTTGCCCAAACTGGGCTTGAATTTGTGGTTCTCCTCCCTCAGCCTTTCCCACTGCCTGGATTACAAGTGTGGCCACCACATGCAGCTGATTTTTCCTCTTTTTTTTTTTTTTTTTTGCCCAGCTTTTGTGGTGCTGGGGAGTCAGTCAGGGCCTTGCACTCGCTAGGCAAGCATTGTAACCATTGAGTACTTGTCCCTTCCTTTTCTGTTTGTGCAGTATGACACTTCATTTGTTCATACCCTGTTGTCTGACTCTTAGATGACAACAATGGAAGCAGTGGAGTCCCCAGAGTCTCTGGCCGCTGTTGCTTACCTGTTGAACCTTGTCCTGAAACGGTGAGTCCGGGCTCCTATTTGAACTTCAGGTCTCTGGAGAGGGGAAGGGAATGTGGGCAATAGATTAGGGAAGTTTCAGAACAAACCTAGTTTTTTTGTTTATTTGCTTTTTTGAAATAGGGTCTTGCTCTGTGGCCCAGGCTGGCCTTGAACTCATGGCAATCCTTCTGCCTCAGCCTCCTGAGTGCTGGGATGACAGGCATGCACCACCGCATCTGGTTTATGTGGTGCTGGGGAATTCAGCTCAGGGCGTTGTGCTTGCTAGGCAAGAGCTTAAACCACTGAGGCATTCCTCCAGCCCTCAAAACCTTGATTTTTTAAGGTGAAAGTGTTTTGGAAATTGATTACACACACTGTGAATGCCCCTAATACTACTAAATTTACAGCTCAAAGGCTAGCCTGGTGTCTTAGTTACTATGACAAAATATCCGACATCTGCAGTTTAGAGGAGGATTTTATTTATTTAGCTCATAGTTTCAGAAGATCTCACACAGCTTATTTATAGGCAGTTGGCACCACTAGAAGCACATGGCAAGGGTTGGAGAGCTGCTCACCCCATTGCAGGCAGAAAACAAGTGAAAGCAAGAGCAAGCCCTTGTCTGCAGACTCGGGCAAGGCTAGAGCTTTTCCAGGAAGATGCTGAAGCTGTGTTTCTTCTTTAATTACCTCAAGCTGGCAGTTGGACACCACCCCAGAGTGGTACCCCTCCTTCCTGGCCCACGAGTCAACAGCACATACCTGAAAGATGTGCCCTGGGAAACCCCCCAATCACAACAAGTTGACATAATCTTTCCAGGTCAAACTCAGGCACTGGCACCTTCTAGCCAAGCCCGATCTCCCAATAACATGGAGTTCCAAATACATGAGGCTTTTGGGAGTGGCGCTCAAGATCCAAACCATAGCACCTGGTATGGTGGTGCATGCTATAATCTCAGCTGCTGGGAGTGCTAAGGCAGGAGGATCTCAAGTTTGAGGCAGGGTCTTGCTGTGTATGTAGTCCAGGCTGGTCCTGAGCTCACTGTGTAGCCCAGGCTGGCCTTAAACTCATGGCAGTCCTGCTGTCTCAGCCTCCTGAGTGCTGGGATTACAGGTGTGTGCTACCATGTCTGATTTACGTGCTGGGGACTAGAACCCAGGACCTTGAGTTTACAAGGCAAGCATATAATCCCTGACTTATTGCTCCAGTGCGCGCTCTCTCTCTCTCTCTCTCTCTCTCTCTCTCTCTCTCTCTCTCTCTCTCTCTCCCTCTCCCTCTCCCTCCCTCTCTACCTTTCTCCCTCTCCCTCTCTCCCTCCCCCCTCTCTCCTTTTTTATTTTAAAGACAGAGTCTTATTCTGCAGTGCAGGCTGGTCCTAAACTCACTGTGTTATCCATGCTAGTCTTGAACTCAAGGCAGTCTTCCTGCCAGAGCCTCCTGAGTGCTGGGATTACAGGCATGTGCCACCATGCCCAGCTACAGTGCCCTTAGTTGTACCACCAGAGCTGGCCCCCGCTGCACTTAAGGGGTTGCTCTGGTACAGCCTTCTCTCTTCTCCCTGCAGCGTGCCTAGCCCTGTGCTCATTAGGAAGTTCTCGGATACCTCCAAAGCCTTCATGGACATCATGTCTGCCCAGGCCAGCAGCGGCTCCACCTCTGCCCTCCGATGGGTTAGTGTCTGTTTGTTCCAGAGCTCCTTGGCTTCGGCCAAAGCATATTTCCTGACAAGAGTTTAGGCACTCTGCAGATTTTCAGACATATCCCTTTGGGATTTTCTGGAGTTGTGGAGAACCTGGTCCCTTCTTCCTGGGTGGGGCTGTTGGGACTGATCGGCTCTGACTGTTCTTCAAGGTCCTCTCCTGCTTGGCCACCCTTCTGCGGAAGCAAGACATGGAGGCTTGGAGCTATCCTGTGACTCTTCAGGTGTTCCATGGGCTACTGAGCTTCACTGTGCATGCCAAGCCCAAGGTGAGACTGCAAGACCCCTGGGAAACGGGGAGGCACTGGCCTGTGTTAGTGGTATGGCGAGGTAGCTCTGAGGTTCTGCTTTCTGACACTGGGACCTCATCTGCTTAGGTTCGGCAGGTGAGGGGCAGCCCCTCCTTCAGCTGGGCCCTTCTGAGTCTCCCATGCTTCCTCAGTCGTTGATTCTTGATAGGCCAGCATTAGCAGGTCCTCAGTCTCTCACAGTGTCTTTGCCTTGGCAAACTGGGTGCCATCATGAGAGGGAGGGGTTCTGGAGTCACATAGACCTGAGATAGATTGTGTTTTGTTTTGTATTTCCTATGATGCTAGGGATTGAGCCTAAGGCCTTTGTACCGAGTTACATCCCCAACCTTTTTGGGGGGCAAGGTCCCACTAAGTCATTCAGTTGCTCAGGCAGGGCTTGAATTTGTGGTGCTTCTACCTCACCCACCCTGAGTGCTCAGATTACTAAATTGGATTCTGAACTCACCACTGTGGCGCCCCCTTGGCCAGGTTACTTAATGTCTCTAAACCTTGGCTTTGTAATTATAAAACGAGGATAGTAATTCCAACATTGCGACAGGATTGTCCTGGTCTTTTTTTTTTTTTTTTTTTTTTTTTTTTGAGACAGGATCTTGCTGTGTAGTCCAGGCTGGTTCTGTGCTCACTATGTAGCCTAGACTGGCCTTGAACTCACTTCAATCTCTCTGCCTCACTCAGCCTTCTGAGTGCTGGCATTACAGGTATGCGCTTTCACACTTTTTTGATGTGGTGCTGGGGAATGAAAGTCTAGTATTTAGCACTTTGTAGGCAATCACTTTAATGGGTGTGCCATTCCTCCACCCACCTCCCCACTTCCTTTTTATTGTTTGAGACAGGACCTCACTAAGCTGCTGAGTAGAGCTGGCGGGGCTTGAACTTCCACTGGCCCTGCTTTCTTTCAGTTTTGCTGAGCCATGGTATTACTATCTAGTACATGCTGTTCTCTAACAAACACACTATGTAGCCCAGGCTACACTGGAACTCATGATGATCCCTCTGCCTTAGCCTCCCAGAGTGCTAAGTTATAGGTGTGTGCTGCTATGCCCAGTCGTTTCCCTTATCCTTCTTAGGTCTCTGCTGAAATGTCACTTCACAGGAGAGACACTTTTCTCATCAACCTGTAAAAAGTAGTAACCTGCCAGGCATGGAGCATAAGACTATAATTCCACATATTCAGGAGGCTGAGGCAGGATTGGAAGTTCAAGACCAGCCTGGGTAACTTAGTAAGACCCGGTATGAAAATAAAAAGTGCTGAGGCTGAGAGCAGAGCTGAGTTGTTAGAATGCTTGCTAGAACTGGCAGTGGGGGACGGTACACAGCTTATTGATTATAGATTCCTTATCTAGGAAGAACAAGGCCCTGGGTTCATTCCCGCTGTGCTACATGATAGCTGGGTGTCGTGGTGCGTGCCCATAATCTTCACTTAGATTGCCTGAATTCTAGTCCAGCAGAGCTAAATCACAGTGATTTCAGGGCCAGCCTGGACTACAGAGTGAGACCCTGTCTCAAAAAAAAGGGTAGGGGGGAAGAATGTTTACCTTGCATTCACAAGACCCTGGGTTTGATTTCCTAGAACCACATAAAAATTAGCTGGGCGTGGTGGCATGTGCCTATAATCCCAGTGTCCCTGTACCTTGAATGCAAAAGTAGGATTGCCATGAGTTCAGAATCAGTCGGGTTTATATAGTGAGTTCAGGACAGGCCTGGACTACAGAGTAAGACCATGTCTCAAGCAGTAAATAAAAATAGGGCTGGAGGAATGGCATAGCAATTAAAGCACTTTGCCTAGCAAGTGCAAGGCCACAAGCTTAACTCCCCAGCACCACATAAAGCCAGGAGTGGTGATGCACACCTGTAATCCTAGCATTTGGGAGGCTAAGGCAGGAGCATTGCCCTGAGTCTGGGGCTAGCTGGCTACTTAGTGAGTTCAGGACCAGGATGGACTATAGAGCGAGACCCCGTCTCAAAACAATAAAAGGGGTTGGCAGGGTGGCTCAGTGGTATCTAACAGCATTTGTCTAGCATGTGTAGACCGTGTGTCTCAAACCTAGGTACTGTAAAAAAAAAATAAATAACCTTACTTTATTGTCTGCAAAGTACCTTTAACCTGTGTGTGTATTTTGTGTGTGTATTTTTTTCCTCAAGTAGGGTCTACATTATCTGCCTTGTCCACTGTCATTGACTAAGACCTAGAGCAGTGCCTGGCTTGGTGACACTGTGTTTACTAGATGGTTGTTTAAGTCTATCTGAGAGATAAGAACACTGGGACTCAAGTGGTTTGCATTTGGTAGGTTAGTAGGATGCTCAGGGGTTGTACATTTGGTAAGGCCATGGCGTAGCAATGCGTTTAGGGTAGAGCAGGTGTTGAGTCAAAGCTTGGTGTTGGTGGAATGCTGATCCGGCCTTGTCCCCCTTTTTCCTTAACTCCTTAGATCCGAAAAGCTGCCCAGCATGGAGTGTGCTCAGTTCTCAAGGGTAGTGACTTCATGTTTGGTGAGAAGGCCCCAGCCCATCATCCTGCAGCTGTCTCCACTGCCAAGTTCTGCATCCAGGAGATTGAGAAGGCTGGAGGTAGGGAAGGCAGGCGAAGGGCTGTGGGTGAAAGTGGCATTTAGCAGAGCAGCATCAATAACAGAAGCCCCACTTTGTACTAGGCTCCAAGGAAGCCACCACTACATTGCATATGCTGACACTGCTGAAGGACATGCTGCCCTGCTTCCCGGAAGGCTTAGTGAAGAACTGCAGTGAGACTCTCCTCCGGGTCATGACCTTGAGCCATGTGGTAAGCTTAGGCCCAGGAAGAAAGGAGGGTCCATGGTGGTGGCATTTGGGGAATCAGTGGTCAGGCAGAGAGCAGGATAGGTGTATCCTCTGAGACATTTTCTCTATGTGTGTGTGGTACTAGAGATCGAATCCAGGAAGTGCTGAGCTATATCCCTAGCCTGTTTGAAATTTATTTTATTTTTTTTTCTTTCCCTATTTTATTGATATGTATGAGTGCTATACATAAAGTTTACATTGACCTTGAGTATTTTGTGCACATATATATTATGGCAAAGTTACAAATCCTTCTTTCTTTTCAACCCTTCTCCCTCCCCTCCAGTACTATGTAATAATTGTGATCTGGGTCTCTCATATCAGAGAGACTGTTCAATATTTCATCTTCTGCTTCTGACTCACTTCACTAAGCATGATGATTTCAAGTTGTTTCCATTTACCTACAAAAACCTCCCACCTAACCATCTTTGTAGATGAGTAATATTCCATTGTGTATAAATACCACAATTTATGTATCCATTGATCTGATGATGGATATTTCGGTGTCTTCCACATTTTAGCTGTTGTTAGTTGTGCTGCTGTGAACATGGGTGTACGTGTATCTCTGTTATGTGTTATTTTTAGCTCTTGGGAGAATACCCAGAAGAGGTATTGCTGTATCAAAGGGGATGTTTATTTCCAGTCTTTTGAGAGACTTCCATACTGCTTTCCACAGTGGTTGTACCATTCACCATGCACCAAAATCAAAGTGGATTGAAGACCTAGATATTAAAACTGAAACACTGAACCTTCTGGAAGAAAAACTAAGCAAATATTTAAAAGGCATAGGTGTAGGCAAAGACTTTCTTAAGACTCCAAAAACAAAAGAAATAGCCCAAAAGTTTCTGCACAGTAAAGATATTTATCAACAGTGTAAAAAGAGAACCAACAGATTGGGAAAAAATATTCACCACCAATACCTCAGATCGGAGGCTCATAACCAGAATCCACAGGGAACTGAAGAAAAGTAAGACCCTCAGAATCAAAGACCCTGTTAAAAACTGAACAAAAGAAATGGTCAGTTCTCAGGTGGAGACGTTCAAATGGCCAATAAATACATGAAAAGATGTTTAACATCCTTAGCCATAAGAGAAATGCAAATCAAATTATCACTAAGATACAGTCTAACTCCAGAGAGATTGGTGTATATCAAGAACTCAAACAGCAATCAGTGCTGGAGAGGCAGTAGGGAAAAAGGAACCCTCCTGCACTGCTAGTGAAATTTATTTTGAGATAAGATCTTGCCATATTATCCAGTTGCCCTCAACTTGGAATCCTCTTGTTTTAGCCCCTTGAGTACCTGAGATTCTAGCTGTATGCCACCACTTTCAGTTTAGTTTAGTTTTTAGTGTTTTGGTTTTTTATTTTATTTTATTTTTTGAGACAGGGTCTCATTCTGTAGTTCAGGCATGTCCTGAACTCACTATGTAGCCCAAGCTGTTCTTGAGCTCATGGTAAGCCTCCTGCCTCAGCCTCCTTAGTGCTGAGGTTACAGGCATGCGGTACCAACCCAGCTTCACTTGCAGTTTATAATGTGCTTTTTAGTCATAATGTTAAAAATATGTTACTTATTTGTTTTTCATTGTTGCTGAGGATTGAATGTAGGTTTTTGCACTCAGGTACATTCCCCTCCAGTTTCTATTTTTTATTTTGAAATACAGTCTTGCCAAATCACCCAGGTTGGGCTCAAACTTGTAGTCCTTCTCCCCAAGCCTCTCAGAGCACTTGGATTCCAGTTGGGCACTGCCATACCCAACCCCCACCCCGAACCCTTTTCTTCTTTTTTGGGTGGCAAAAAATACCTTAAAGCAAAGTAAAGCAAAACTCATCGTGTTCGTGTTTCTCTGTTCATGTTTAAAGGCTTGTTGTTTTGTAGTGCTAGAGATGAACCAGTCTTATGTCTGGTGGACACATGTTCACCACCAAGCTATACTTTATCCTTAAATATTTTTTTCAGGGCTGCAGGAATAGCTAACTCAGCAGTTAAAGTGCTTGCCTAGCAAACTCAAGAGCCTGAGTTGAATCCTTAGCACCCATAAACTGGGCATAGTGGTGTGCTCCTGTAATCCTGCTAATCCCAGCACTGTAATCTCAGTACTGGGAAGGCTGAGGCAAGAAGATTGCCTTGTGCTCTTGGCCAGACTGAGCAGCTGCATAATGAGTTCAGGACTAGCCTGTACTGCAGAGGAAGACTCTCTCTCTCTCTCTCTCTCTCTCTCTCTCTCTCTCTCTCTCTCTTTCTCTCTCTTCCCCTCTCTCCCCTCTTCATACATATATATACATATTTATTTTTTTATTTATTTTCCCCCAGTGGCTATCGTATCTTACTAAGTGGCAGTCCTCAGTGTTGTTGGAGATATATTTGAGGTAGCGTCCTCCTAGCCCACCCAGTAGAGTGGGAGTCTAAGACATCCAAGTTAGCTATGGGCTTTGTGGTTCTCCTCTAAGCCAGTGTGTCTTTTCCAGCTGGTGACAGCCTGTGCCATGCAAGCCTTCCACAGCCTATTCCATGCCAAGCCTAGCCCAGGCACCCTGTCAGCAGAGCTCAATGCCCAGATCATCACGGTGAGACTTGATGGTGGAAGAGGGTTGTTGCTGCTTGTCTGCAAAGTGAGGGTGCAGTGGATGGGCCACTCATTAGATAGGCCCCGCCAGTAGGAGACTGTTCGTATTGTCCATGGAAGCTGAGGCTTTTTTTCTTTCTTAACATATTGACTTCATAAATGATTTCAGCAAAGTCTTGCCCAAGGCTTTCAAACTGAGAGACTGAGAGATCGCAGATGGATTTTGGGAGGGAGCATAACGACCCTCCCAAAACTGCCTGCAAATGCTTCCACGGAGAACAGCTCTGGCTTTCATCAGACATCTCACAGAAGATGTGAGAGCCTCCGTATTCCTCTTCCTAGAGGCTGGGCTCCCAGAGCATTGGATCTGGGAGGTTTCATAGAGTAGGGAAAACCAAGGAGCTGTGAGTTCTGGCCTGTCACTATCACATGCTAGTACCCTGGAGATAGGGCAGTTATCATCATTAGGGCTGCTGCTAATGGTGCCGTTCTCTGCCCCCCTTTAGGCCTTGTACGATTACCTCCCCAGTGAAAATGACTTGCAGCCCCAGTTGGCCTGGCTCAAGGTCATGGAGAAAGCCCACATCAACCTGGTCAGGTAGGAATGAGGTAGAGAAGTGGCCCAGGGCTTCTCTCATGAGTGGACAGTTGAAGAGGCTATTCATCTTCCTGGGAATGGGTGAGATGTGGAACAGGCTGCAGGCAGGCTCTGTGTTTTAGAGCACAGGGTGGCCTAAGAGCACTGTGCTCTAAATTGGGGCTGAGTTCTATCCTGCATCTGGCCACTCCTACCTGATTGTGCCATCCTTGCGCTCAGTTCTTTGTGAGAATCTTATTTTCCTGTGGCGCCATCTTACCCCTCCCCCCACTGTGGCTAGTGTTCCCTTGACTTCATGATTCTCTGAACCTAGTTTGTTCATTCATTCAGGGTTGGGGCCTGGCCACTTAATAGTAATTCCATTTTCTGGAATAAAGTTGGGAAGATATGTGTATACGGTGATCACTTGGTGACTACACAGGGACTTTTTTCCTGGAGTGAGGGTCCCATGGTTCCACTGTGACAGTATATCTCTCTCTGCTGAAGGGTCACATTGCCTGCACTTCCTCAGGGAGTGTCGAGTGCTTTGCAGTCTTATTTTGTCTCATTGATCACAGCTGTCCCACAAGGGAAGAATTTAGCCCACTTTATAAATCAGAAATTGGGGATGATGCTCAGTGATGAGAGCACTTGCCTGGCTTGCACAAATCCCTGGGTTTGCCCCTTCAGGATCGGGCATATTTTTTTTAAAAAACTCCTACCTTGGAATGGTGACACTCTGTAGTACCACCATAATCCCATCATTTTGTAGGCTAAGGCAGGAGGGTTGCTGTGCATTTGAGGCTACTCTGGGCTACATAGTGAATTCAGGGCCGGCCTGGACTACAGAGTGAAATGTATGTATATATGTCTCCTGGAAGCTGCAGCTCTGTGAGTTTAGCGTATAGCTGCCGAGAAGTTGGGGCAGGTGTCCACACAGGTCAGATTTTTGTCCTGCTCCAGCCTACCTTTCATCTGCCCAGGCCCATAATGGCAAAATTGCACCAGTAGTTACGTCTTAGATTTTTCCTGCAGGAGTCTACTTACCTGCTCAAGAATATGTCCCAACTTACTTGTTATAACACTAGATGATGGCAAAAAGCTAGGAAAATCTATTAGTGCATGTCCTGTGGAATGGCAGGAAGATTTTAAATGCAGAAGATAAACTATTATGCACCCATCAGAAACACAGATACAGATTTAGATACAGATTTTCTGGAAAGAACTCCAGGGCATATCAGGGAATGACAAGGTGAAGGACAGAGGGACGGTGTGGGTGCCTGCATACTTGGATAAGACTGCCAGAGGGAGAAACCTGGCTGTACTGCAGCACTCTGTGTAGACGTGGACAAGTGAATTATCATCTCTTTCTTAGTTTCCCGGTCTGCAAAATAAGAACAATGATAATAGGACTTAACCTCATTAATTGTTGCAAGGTTGAAATGATGAATGTGTTGTTAGGTCAGTGGAATTATGTAAATATTAACAAGTGTTTTTTAAAAAATACTATTTTGTGTGTTTGTTTAGCTATAAAAACCTTGGAAGAAGGGCTGGGAGCATACATAGTTCAATGGTTAAAGTGCTTGCGTAGCAAGGCCCTGATTTCAATTCCTTAGTAACACATAAGCTGGCGGCACACTTGTAATCCCAGCATTTGAGAGGCTGAGACAGGAAGATTGCTATGAGTTTCAGCCCAGCTTGGGTTACACGGTGAGTTCAGGACCAGCCTAGACTACAGAGCAAGACCCTGTCTCAAATAAGACCAAAAAACCCTGGAAGAGAACATATGAATGGATCCTTGATTTTCTCCTGGTGGATGTACCTGAAGATCAGACCAAAAAGGAGATGTTAAGAGGGCGAGTCCTGGGGTTGGAGAAATGGCACAGCTTTTAAAGCTCTTGCCTTGGAAGTGCAAGGCCCTAAGATCAACTCCCAGCACCACATAAAACTGGGCATGACGCAGGTGGATTGTCCTGAGTCCAAGGCCAGCTTGGGCTACACCAGTGAGTTCAGGACCAGAGTGGTCTACAGAGTAAGGCCCTGTCTCAAAAAAAGAAAAAGGGAAGAAAAAAAGGCATATTCTTTCTGTGCCCAGGAGATCTGTTTGGAGTTCTTACCATATGTAGTTACTAATTTGGATGACTTATTAAATGGCTCCCTGAAAGGTCCTAAAGATCCCTGTGAACCAGTGGTTGTATTTAGACTGGGTAAGGGTTGAGCACTGGTTCTCTAGGTCTCAAAGGCATAAGATCTGCCTCCCAAAAACCTTTAATTCCTGGGCACTGGGTGGGGGTGTCATATCTCACTAGTTAGAGCACTTGCCTAGCATACACAAGGCCCTGGGTTCCATTCCCTATCACCACATAAAAGTTAGCTGAGCATAATGCACATGCCTATAATCCCAGTAGGCTGAGGTAGGAGGATTGTTACATGTTTGAGGCCAGACTGGGCTACATAGTGAGTTCAAATCCAGCCTGTCATAAGACCCTGTCTTAGGAAAGAAAGAAGGAAAACAGGAAACTTCTGTCTTGACAGATTGCAGCGGGACCTGGGCCTGGGTCACCTCGCTCGCTTTTTCGGAACTGCAATGTCCTGTCTCCTCTCCCCTCACTCACAGGTGGTGATTGCTGCCACCCAGAGCCTGAAGGTACTGCAGCTTTTCAAGCCCCTGCTGCCTAGCTGTCTTGGGGAGGAAGAAGCTTCAGAAAACAGACACCTGGGAGGGTTGGAGGGATGCCTTGATTTAGTCGGCGTGTGGCCTCTTTTTACAGGAGACGCTGAAGGAGTGTGTGGCCCCGCACGTGGCTGACATCGGCTCTGTGACCTCTTCAGCCTCAGGTCCTGCCCAATATATTGCCAAGATGTTCAGGTGAGAACATGGTTCCATGTTAAGAAGGCATGAGGGGTACCTTGTAGGAAGTTCCACATAGTGGCTGGTGATGTGTGGCGTGTCAGGCTGTGTACCAAGCCTCCCCATAGCAGCTACTGCCACTTGGAACACTGGCACATTTCAGCATGCTTACAGTGTGAGTGCTGTAGTTTGAGGCAACCTGGATGACCGCCCTGGAGCTCTTGGACCATATAGCTGAATGTGAATCCGCTTCTGCCAATCAGAAACCCCCGGCATGTAAGGGTCCTCATTAATCAAAGGGGATGACAGGGAGGTTGTATGTGGAATGTTCTCTGACTAACACCTAGCACATAGTTAAATGTTCAGTTAAAGTGCTAGTGATCCTTAAAGTGCTAGGAGAATAGTACTAACTCTGTTTTACAGATGGAAAACTGAGGTCACTCAGCCAGGGACAGGCTGACCACAGAGTCCACTTTTATTTCCTTGCTGTGCTGCCTTCCGCACCTGTGAGAGGAGCCATTCATAGACATGGCCTCCCCACAGTGTAGTAAGGAAGCTCAGAGTGCCCAGCACCTCTGAATAATCCCAGGAAAGTATCTCTTCTGGGTCTTTCTGTTCAACTGTGGAGCTTTGTGGACTCTTCCAAATGGGGGTAGAGGCCTGTTTCTGTATATCTGGGATGAAGTTTTAGGAGATTTTAAGGAGTAAGACTTTTCTGTCCACCCTTGCCCATTGCCTACATTGACCCATGTCAGCCCTACTTGCCTGGGATCTGCAGGGGTGTAGACATGGGAGAGTGGGGGACAGATGGAGCCAACCAAAGTATAGGAGCTAGAAGGGCTAGAGCCTTCCCCTCTGCTCTAGCCATGTATTCCTACTCTCGTCTTCTGACCTTGGGTCAGATGGAGAAACAACAGGACCATGACAAACCATGGACTGGGAAGACCCACTGTGGTCATTGGCCCTAGTAGGTTATGGAAATTTCTTTGAGCTTTGGTTTCCCCATCCAAAGATGGGACAGATTACTACCAAAACAAACCAGTTTTTATTTTTGTTTCTATTTATTGCCATCAAAGGAGATTTTAATAGCATAGCATAAGGAGAAATAGTGCAGCAACTGTCCCAGTGAGTTTTTCTTTAGGCTCTAAGAATATGTAGCCTCTTTGCCTTTCCTGGAGCACCAGCTTTACAGTCCACCTCAGGGTCTATAACATTTTTTCGAGGCATGGTCTCACTCTATAATCTTGTCTAGTCCTCAGCTGATTATGTAGCCCAAGCTTCCCTTTAACTCATGACAGTCCTCCTGCTTCAGCCTCCCAAGTACTGGGATTATAGGCATGTGCCACCCCATGTCCAGCTTAAATGACACTGGGGAATGAACCCCGGGCCTTGTGTTTGCTAGGCAAGTGCTTTAGCTACTGAGCTGCCCCTCCAGCTCCAGTGTCTGTAGCTTCCATTGCTAGCTATTGGCAATTCTTGGTTGGGGCATGGCGTGGTATGGACATGGGTTAACTGTGCATCTCCGTGACAGGGCTGTGGAAGAAGGCCTGACGTACAAATTCCACGCAGCCTGGAGTTCTGTGTTGCAACTGCTCTGTGTCTTCTTTGAGGCATGTGGGAGGCAGGCCCATCCTGTGATGAAGAAGGTAAGCTGGGAGCTGCGAGGGCCAGGGCAGAAAAGGTGGTGCTTGGTGTAAGGGCTCCTGGACAGGCATAGGTTTCTGCTCTACACCCAGCCGTCTTTTGGGACAGGTGCCTGCAGTGAGTCCCAGTACTATGTCTGCATGAAGGTGACCAGGCCACAGGGGGACAGATAGGAAGAGGGATCAGAGGTATACCCCCCCCCCCCCACACACACACATTTATGCCTGCTTGCTAGTCTTCGCTGGAGTTGGGTTGTGAAACTTAGAGCCAACCTGATTCTTTCTTTGACAGGGCCTTGCTCTCTAGTCCAGACTGTTAAGAACTCACTGTGTAGCCCAGCCTGGCTTCAGCCTCTTGACTCAGTTTCCTGAATGCTGGGAATATAGGCACACAAAACAGGAAGTTTTCTTTTCTTTCTATCTTTCTTTTTATAAGATAGTTTTAATAAGTTACTCTGAAAACAAAAAAGTACATAAAAATCTTTATTTACAACTCACTGCTGGTGTTACTCGTGTCCAGGCTCAGGAACTCTCAATATGATTAAGAATAATCAGTCAGAGTTAACATGGAAGATTTATTTTTATTCTTTTTTTTTTTTTGAGACAGGATCCTGTTGTGTAATGCAGGCTGGTCATGAACTTACCATGTAGCCCCAACTAGCCTTGAACTCACAGCAGTTATTCTGCTGTAGCCTCCCAGGTGCTGGGATTACAGGCATGTCACCGTGCCCAGTTTATGTGGTGCTGGGAAATCGAATTTAGGTCCTTATGGTTGCTAAGCAAGTGCTCTAATTACTGTGCTGTTCCTCCAGCCCCCACATGGAAGATTTAAAGCAAGAAGGGATTTATTGAGAAAATAAAGCTGTCAAGGAGAGGTCTCTTAAAGGAAAGTCCCCCGAGTCTGTCTTTCTTCTTCTTCTTCTTCTTCTTCTTCTTCTTCTTCTTCTTCTTCT
>PVKB01006041.1:0-76011 GCA_004027205.1 Ctenodactylus gundi
AAAAAAATATTCTGTGATGTTGGGTGGAACACTCTGTAGATATCTGTTAAGTCCAATTTTTCAAGGAAGTGGTTTAACTGTAATATTTCTTTGTCGGCTTACTGTCTTGTTGACCTGCCTATCTGTTAATAGTGGAGTACTGAAGTCCCCTACTAGGATTGTATTGGGGCCTACATGACCTTTCAAGTTCAGTAATTTCTGTTTTACAAATTTGGGTGCCTCAAAGTTGGGTGCATATATATATTGATAATTGTGATATATTCCTGTTGGGTTGTTCCCTTGACCAGTATATGGTGTTTGTCTTTGTTTCTCCTGATCTGTTTTGGTTTGAAACTGCTGTGTCTGAGACTCATACAGCTACTTCTGCCTGTTTCCTGGGACCAGTTGCATGGAATATTGATTCCCATCCTTTATTTTCAGTCCACGTGTTTCTTTATGGGTTATAAAATGTGTGAGCTTTTGCTTTCCAATTCAATCAGCCAGTCTGTGTCTTTTTATAGACATGTTGAGACCACATACATTCAATGTTATTATAGTGGTATATTTACTAAATCCTTATATTGGTACATTTGCTATATCCTGTCATCATTTTGATACTTCAGTGTTGACTGACTGATTTGTACTTTTGTTAATTCATTCTCCTCTTCATTGTTTCCATTTCTGTGGGATCTTTGGTGCTAGCAGTCTCCCTATCTCTGTCTAGAATTCCTTAAGTATTTTTTTGCAATGCAAGTCTAATGGTCACGGATTTCTTTAGTTTTCCTTGTCGTGAAAAATTTTTAACTTCTTCCCCTATTTTGAAGGATAGTTTTGCTGGATATAGCAGTTTTGGTTGGCTTTTATGCTCTCTTAGCAATGGGATAATGTTACTCCATGATCCCCTGGCCTTTAGTCTGTGTTGAGAGGTATGCAGTAGTCCTGAATGATTCATCTTTGTATGTGACTTTCTATTTTTCTCTTATTCTCTCTTTGAGTTGGGTCTCTAGAATTTCAAATACTACGTGTTGTGGGGAGGTTTTCTTCTGGTCAAAGTTATTTGGAGTTTTATGTATCTTCAGGAGCTCAAGTGTCATTAATTTTTGATATTTGGGGAAATTTCTTTCTTAATTTCATTGATTATGCCATTTAAGCATTTTGTTCTGTCTTTCATATTCTCCTACATTTCCATAATTCTGAGGTTACTTCTCTTTGAGTCATCCATCAGCTGTTACAACCAGACTCTTTCTTGTCTTTTTTGTCTTTGGTCTTGACTGCCCGAATGATCCAGATTATCCACTTTGTCTTCAAGATTCAATAATCTATCCTTGAAGTAGTCAAGCTAGTTTCCCATCAACTGAGCTTTTCATATCGTGGAGTGCAGCTTTCATTTTTACTGTATGTCTATTGAATTGTTCTTTGTTTCTCACATTACCTTCTTTAGTTCTTCCTTGTACTCCTTATGTTTGAGCTCCTTATCCACCTCTTATTTGTCTTCCCTAAGCTATGGACCATTAAGTCTACTCTTCTTTTGAGTTTCTTTTCTGAAGGCTCTGCTGCAGAGCCAATGGTATCTGCTTCTGAGGTGTCTGGCTCTTTCCTGAAAGATTTGTTGCCTTGTTTCCCCATAGTTCTATCCTTGTTCACTGTAGTTCTAGTAGTGTCGATGGCCTCTGTCTCTACTCCCGGTGCTATCTCCATGGGAGTTGTCTTCTTGCAATGTCTTGTATCCTGTGGTCCTAGATTTCCTTCTGGCAGTCCCTGAAACAGCAGCAGGTGAGGCTGGCTGTAGGAACTGCCTTCCTGGAGGCTTGCAGGGATGGCCTGAGCACCCACCCACCCCTGGATCTGAGAAGTGGTGGCTGATGGGGCTCGCCCAAGCAGTTGTCTGTCTGGAATCTGAGAAGCAGCAGAGGGAGGGTAGGGCTGGCTGAAGGGGTTGTTTTCCTGCATCTGTGAAGTGGCAGTTAGTGGGGCTGGCCTGAGTGACTGCCTTCCCAAGTCTGCAAAGAGGGAGCTGATGGGGCTGGCCTGTGAGACTGCCTGCACAGGGTCTGTGAAACAGCGGCAGGATGGCCTGGACAGAGGAGCTGCCTTCCTGAAGTCCATGAAGCAGTGGTTGATGTGGCCGGCCTGAGCAGTTGCCTGCCTGCAGTCCACAGAGTGAATGCTGATGGGGCTGGTTTAAGGGGTTGCTTCCTTAAGTCTTCTGATTAGGGCTAGCCTGGGTAGCTACTTAACCAAGTCTGTGAAGTAGATGCTGATTAGGGCTAGCCTTGGTAGCTACTTAACCAAGTCTGTGAAGTGGCTGCGGATGGCTTAAGCAGCTGTGTGCTCAAATCCACAAAGCAGTGGTTGACAGTGCTGGTCTAAAAGGTCTCTCACCACAATCCATGATTCAGTGGCTGGTAGGGTTTGTCCACGTGGCTGCCTGCTGCACTCTGTGTGTGGGTTGATGGGGCCCGGTCTAAAAGACCTCATACCTAGATCTGTGGCACAGCAGATGACTGAGATCCACGGTGCTGTGGCTTTTGGGGCAAGACTGAAGGGTGGCTCCTGCATTTCTAATTATATCGTGATAGTGTTTTGTAGAAACACAGTACCCCAGGCAATGTCACCCATTACAAACCTATAAAGTATGTCATTTTATATTATAATACATAAAAAAATCTTAGTATTGATGCTACTTTACATTAAAACTTTAAAATTAAAAAAAATTACTGGTTATAGTATAATACTTGCAGGATTGTCATGACAGAATGAATTTTTCTGACTTATAAATAACAGAAATCCTAAATAGTATTTTATGATAGTAGTTTATTCCCCACATGTCAGAATATAATGCTGACTCCCAAGGGTGACCATGATTATTGGAAGAGGTCTCTGTTCTCTGTATGCTTTATTTCATGGGGCACTGACATTCAAAGAGATTGTAATAGTTGATCAAGATTGTTCCAACTTCAAGAGTAACATAATTGATATTATTGATGTTCAATAATTGAGGCTTGGAGTCCAAAGCTAAGGAAGAGTAAAACGGCTAACAGAACGGACAATTTTTATGGACCTTGCCCTTCAAGGTTAGCCAGGACCTAGGGCATAACAGATCCCATTGGGAAGGTAGCTGTAAGTAGGGTGAGATACTCAACCTCTTGAGTAAGGGGATTGTTGAACCCTAAAAGACAGAAATTAAGTCATATTTTACAAATTCTCATGCTTTTGGTCAGCTTTGATAGAGCATTTTTAATTACTTGTTATTAGGAAAGGAATGTTCCACCCTGTCTACACTTTAGGCATTTTCAAAGGACTATTGATGAGATGAGCATATTGAGTTAATATTTGCAGCAAGTATAAGCCTACAGCAAGTATGAGCTTCCAGTCTTTTTCCAGAGAAATAGATTTTAGCCCCTATCCTACTTTTGGTCATTACTAGAAATCTACCAAAGTATTGTTTCTGTATGAACTCCAGAAAGAACAACATTATCTAAGCTATCAAGATAGGGCTATGGAAAATTGAGGTGGAAAAGAGGCATTGATGCCTACCTAAAGATAAGAATCAGAGATATTTTATATTGTAAGAGTGGGAGAAAGCCAACATAACAAAGGTTAGAGAAACTAAACATGCAGAGTGTTGGTGAATCTGACACGCTAATGGTTAGAAATAATATAATAAGCATACAAAACATGCTCAGAATACAAATATTTGGCACATTGGGGGATGCCCCAAGGCTTAACATAAATCATGGATTCCCTCAGGGTGATACTCTTAGGAACACTCCTTATACACTTGTGACTATTGGAAGGATTAGGTCAACTTTTTAAAATCAGGAAACGCCCATAGAAGAGCATTCAGGTGTGCGTTATTGACTTGTGGACCCAGAAGTGAGGGAGGGGCACCTACTCTGGGTTTTGGTTGGCCTGTCAGCTTAAACTAAGTAAAGGAAGGAAGAAGAAATGTTTTTCCATTTTTTTTTCCTATAAAATCTCTAGCCTTGGGTTATATATTGAGATGTCAACTCATTCCTGTCTTCACATCACTGATCTCTATTGCAGATTCACTCCAGTCTCTGGTCTTTGCTTTGCTTTTTGGACACTGATCTGTGGCAGGCTTTCATCGGCTATCCTGCAGTCTTGGACTGGTGTCCTTCTGAGCAGCTACTGGCCCCTCCCAGCTTCCACACACGCACATGGCCTTTTTGGACTATGCCTCTGCTATGACTTGCAAGTTCTCCCAATAAATCTCCTTTATTTCTATAAATTCTATTAAGTCTGTATCTCTTGGAACCCTAAACAATATGACACTGTTTCTCTTTCTGTAAGTCTTGCATAATGAATATCTTACCTGTTTCTCTTTGAGCCACCTCCTAACTGGGAGGAAACCCCAATGTTCAGAACTCAGATAAAAAGGGGCCTACACTTGGGAGATGGATCTGTGGGAAGGGAGAGAAGATTTGGAAGGAGGTGAAAGGTAAAGTGAATGTAAAGTTGATGATATATATATATATATATATATATATATATATATATATATATAAAATTTCAAGGTAAATGTAACAATTATATGCTGCAAATACATACTAATAAAATAATAACTCTTGAGGATAAAAGAGAACCTGCTCCTTTTAATCTAATGTCCTGAGCAAATGATATATCTCTTTTTTCCTTAGAACGAAATGGATGTCTTCTTTTATTTGGTCAATGGTGAGCAAAAGAACCTAAGCATATGATCCTAAGTTGTTGGTAACATCTAGAAATGGCTCCACTACATTGCAGTTGGTACCTGGCTTTGACTCTTCAACATGGCCTTACTCCAGGTAGAATCAACTGTCCGGACAATGTGATACAGGAAACAAAGAAACTAGACTAGATTTTTTTGACCCTGAAACATATTCTCATTAATAACTAAGTAGAAACTCTATGAATTTATTATGATGAGATTTTCCATGGAGTGCTTGGAAAATTTCCACGAAGGCATTGTTCTTCAACCTTCCTTTATGAAAGAAATGTTATGCTTCCAATATCATCATTTTCTTGTTTTGATTTTCTCTTCTATTTATAACCAAGAACAATTTTACTAACAAAATGGTGTAAAAATTATCTTTTAATGATTAGCTTTACTTCTTGAGAAGGAAACTTGTTTTAGAGAAATGCTTTGATAAGCTACCTGGGGAGAGATGATGAAATTTAATGCCATGAGCTTCAACCAGTGACAACAAAACAAAAGATAAAATAACTTGGCAATTCTAAAAATTAAACAGATATTTAGTAATTGGGCAACAAAAGAAAAAATAAAAAAGTAGAAGAAAAACATAAGCTCATAAGCACATATGTAAAATTCAGATATGGTGAAGATAAAAATCATAACTAAACAGTGAGTGATTTGTTAATAGAATATGTTTAGCAGAGATTGAGATGGTGGTATAATTAAGACAACATAAATAACTTAAAACCCCAGGTACAGGCTGCCAGCAGGAAGTAGGCTACTGAGAAATGGTGAGCCCTAAGCATTTGTGAAGATGCTAAACCCGGGTCCAGTAGGTGTAGTGCATGGCATCAGACCTGAGAGTGAGAATATCTCACCAGGATCTACCATGAACTCCTTGTGTGGCTTTTATCAAGTCTTATCTCTCTTCTGGGCTGTTTACTCAGTTTTCTATCAAGAAAAAAAAACGAAGAAAATATGCTGAATATTCTTAAAAGTAAATGACCCTGTCAATCAGAGTTCTTCAAACAGACCATCATACTTTATAAATAAACCCTTCACTTCTACAAAAAATTACTTAGAAAGAGTTCCTAGACCATTAAGCAGTGATAGGTGGAACTCTAAGCGTAGCAAAGGGAAGGGGCAGATAAAAGCTATTCTATATTCTTCTTGGCATAGTCATGTTTTGCTCTCCTGAATGAGGACAGAGAGTCATTGGTCATTTTAGATATACTCTCCTTTTTCAGTGAACAGCTGCTCGGAAGCCATTACTCATCTGGTTAATCTAGCAATAGCATCCATCATTCACATCAACTGAAAAGTCAGTAGGCACATCCCACAATACTTTATCTACCAATTTCCTTCAGATAGTGATAGAATTCCAGACTTTGTCTGGCATCTGTTCACATCTGAATATTTTCTCTCCATCTGGCTATGGTTTTGCCCTAACCTAACCTTTCTCTCCCTTCCTGCCTCACAAACACTATTCACTCTGAACAATGGAATAGTAGTGCCCATATCACAGGGTAGCTTCAGTGGAATCAATACATTAGTATTTAGGGCAGTGTTTAGCACATAGTAAGCATTAAACATTTTTGTTACTATGTCATCGTTAATTTACTGCTGTAGTTAATTATGTGAGTACAAGCAATATCATGACATATACTCTGGTGAGTCATTGTATTCACTAATCTTGACTTACTTATCCACAACTTTAATTTTTGTCTTAACTGATTTTGTCTCTTCCTAACCAGTCTGTCTCTCTCTCTCTCTCTCTCTCTCTCTCTCTCTCTCTCTCTCTCTCTCTCTCTCACACACACACACACACACACACACACACACTCTCTCTCTCTCTCTTTTGGCTTCCACATCCATGCAGATAATACATCCAACATCATGGATTTTGACCTTAACATGTCTTTAATGAATAGAACAATGTCTGGCTTGTAGTCAAATGTCAACAGATACTTTCTGAATAAATTTTTAAAATCTCAAATTTCACCTCTCTCTTTCTTTTTATCCTTCCCTCTCCCTTCCTCTCCTACAATCCCAAACTTCCAAAATGTGTTTTCCAGTTACAATTTTCAAACTGAATTTTAAAATCATTCACTATGATAATTATTTTAAGCTCAATCCATTAATCATACCACTTGACAACCACTTGTCCCCTTCCTTGCTTCCCCAACCTTTCATGGGCAACATTATAATTATTTCTACAAATATTTTAATTTCTGAATCAGCACCCATTTTATTATTCACATATCATAAAAGTCAATTCCAAAATTAGTGCTTCTACCTACTTTACTTAGGTCCAACGTAACTGAACAAAATCATACATCTAGGTAGAATGATTATCTTTTAAATTCATGATCACAATCTCAAGCAGCTGCATGTTACTGGTTAGCAATCCTAAAAGTATATTTCTTATTTTTTTTTTCTCTGATTTAAACTAGTGTAGACCCTCTTCTATCTCTTGATATCCATTACTCTTTTTTCCTCATCAATTTTGAGGATAAGTTCATCTATTCCATTTTATTTTAGAGGTTACCAGGAGCATCCACATATTGGTAGAACTGTAACTAGAAAGGCGTACATGTCTCTATAGACCTGTTACTATGGATGACGGCATTTTCTTCTATAACAAAACTCTCTGTGCACTGTCTGGATCCCTTGTCTCTGGCTTGCTGATGACTTAGTTTACTCTACTCCTAGTTTTCATCCTACTTTTGAGCACTTATTTTCTCATGTTTGCGTGGGTCTCTTTCTTCTGTCCAACTTCTAACTAATGAAAATTCCTAGAATTTAATTCTACGCCATGTATTTTTCGCTTCATCTTTCTTATGCTTTATCTCATCCAAATATCAGCACTAAATATAATGTTTATGCTGACAGTCGCAAATGTATACCTCTAGCATAAACTTATCCTCTTAGCTCCAGCCTTGCATATCCCAAAGTCTGCTCTTACTTAGAAATCTCACAAGTATCTAACACTTAGAATTTTCAAAATAAAAACACCCCTTATCCTATTCCACCCACATTTCTGGTCTTTTTGAATCTGCTATGCTGCCATAGTTTCACCAGCTGCCTAATCTGGAATACTGACTCAACCTTGATTGATCTTTTTTTTATTTGTAAAATAATCTAACTTCTTGTACATATCTCAAACTCTTTCACTTCAATTCTATCGCGACTCATCCTAATCTAAGACACTGATATTTCAATAGTTTAACAATCTTCTTATTAATTCCCTTCTTCTGATTTAAATTAGCATGCATATTTTTCTATTTTTTTCTGATAAGGAGCATATTATAAAATTCTTTTTTTATTGTTGTTGTATTTGGGATTCAACCTAGGCTCTTCACACTGAGATAAACACTCGATCCATTTTTTAGTTTGATTTTGAGACAGGGTCTTACCAAGTCACTAACTTGCCCAGGCTGGACTTGAACTTGTGATCTTCCTGCCTCAGCCTCCTTGAGTGCTGGAATTTGAGGCCTGCAGCAACAGGCCCAGCTTATAAAATTCTATTATACAAACCTAGCCACCCTCCCACCCACGAAGAACATTGATTCAACCAGCCACTAACACAAAGCAGAGCTGAACCATGAACCATAGTAGGGAGCAACAGGAGCTAGAGGAAGTTAGAGAGAAAGCCCTGGAGGGTGGAGGCACTTCCACAATTCATAAACAGCACATGGTGGGGGGTGGGGGGGAGGCTGTATTACACAGCACCTGCAACAACAACACAGACAGCTCTACCTCAGCTCCTTCTCCAGGTTCATCCAAAGGGCATTTGCATTTGCATAACCCAATGCCTTCCTGCAGAGGGAGGGGCTGAGAACTGAAAACCACCTCTTCCTAGAAGCCAGCTGAAGGCTCAGCTCCAACTAACTCTGAAATCTCTCAGTAAAAGCAACAGTGAAATTAAAGACACAGAAAGATTCCACAGAGAACCGCAAGTCCACTGAAAGAGACAGAAATGGGAACAGAAGAACAGTCATATCTACAAAATGTTGAAACCACAGTAATCAATCTTCTGGAAGAATATAAGAGAGATTCAAACAAATACTTCACTAAACTGCTGAATGAGTTTAAAAAAGATATAACCAAAAAACTAAAGGATACAAATACAAGGCCAGCAGAACTACAGAAATGAATGTCAAATTCAATAACAAAAAATATGAAAAGATACCGGTGGAGCACCAAGAAACGAAAACTGAAATGGAAAATTTGGGGAACAGAATGACCCAGAATGAGGACAGAACTTTGGACCTGGAAGACAGATTGAAATAACAGGTGAAATCATCAAGGGTATGCAAATAACTATCTATCAATGTGAAAATGGCTTCCAACAGATGCTAGATGACTGCAAGAAGCATAACTTCAGAATTATGGAAATATAGAGAAAAACAGAAATACAAACCAATGAAATGAGAAACCTACTCAATGAAATAAGAGAAAGCCTCCCACATATAGGCAAAGAAACAGACACACAAGTAGCACCATACTTCAACTAGATATGACCAAAACAAAAGCTCTCCAATGTAGATCTTAGTAAAAGTTATGGACATGCAGTGCAAAGACGCCATTCTAAAAGCAGTAAGACAAAAGCAATAGGCAACATACCAAGGCAAACCTAAGAGAATGACAGCAGACTGTTCAGCACAAACCCTAAAATGGAGAAGGACCTGGAGTGAAATTTCCAAAGCCCTAAAAGAAAATAATTGCCAACGAAGACATCCATATACTGCAAAACTATCCCTCAAAATAGATAATGAAATGAAGATGTTTAAAGACAAAAAAGGAGGAAATTTATGATGGCAAAACCAGAACTACAAAAAATTCTTAGAGAATAATGGCAAGTTCCGATACCTATATGATAATTATAACTCTTCAGGTCAATGGTCTCAATTTACTAATTAAAAGATATAGATTGGCAAACTGGCTGAAGAAACATAATACGTACTGAAAAACTGACAATGAACTTTAGATCTTCAATGACAAAAATAAAATTGAAGAAATTCATGATGACAAGACAGGATTGCAAAAAAAAAAAAAAATTCCTAGAGGACAATGGTAAGTCCCAATACTTACATAACAATTATAACTCTTCAAGTCAATGGCCTCAATTTGCCAAGAAAAAGATACAGATTGGCAAACTGTATTAAAAAAAAAGAATCCCAACCATATGTTGCTTGCAGGTGACTCACTTTACTAACAACAATAAAAACAACAACAGCAACAAAACACAGGCAAAAACTGAAAGGATGGAGTTCCACATTCCACTCAACAGGTGTAAGAAAAAAAGGGGTATTGATGCTCTTTGCTGCAATGTTGACTTTAACACAAAAGTGGTCAAAGGGGACAAAGATGGATAGTTATTCCTAGTATAAGGAATACTCAACAGGAGAGGCTAACATAGTTAACATTTATGCATCAAACAATGAGGCACCCAAATATATAAAATAAAAGTTACAGAATTTAAAAATCAGATAGACCCAACACATTTACAGTGGGGGACTTTAACATACCTTTTTTTTCCCTGGCAGACAGGTCAACTAGACAAAAAAATTAAACACATACCAGATCTAAACAATACCATAAAAGAAATTGACCTGAAAGACATATACTGAGTTTTTCATCCAACAGGACCAGAACATATATTTTTTCAGCTGTTCATAAAACATTCTCCAAGCTGACCATATTTTAAGCCAAAAGTCAAGCTTAAACAAACACAAACTACAAAAATAATCCTATTTCTCATGTTAGACCATAGTGCTGAGAAACTAGAGTAGAAAACACAAACAATGGATATTTCAAATAAATGGAGACTAGATAGTACATTAATGAAAAATCAATTAAAATTAAATCAACAATTAAAATTATAGAAGAAATTAGGAGAGAAATAAAAAAGCTCCTGGAGATAAATAATAATGGAAGGACTTAACAATGCAACCTTTGGAACACAATGAAAGCAGTGTTTTGAGAAAAATTCAGTGCCATACAAGCACACATGAAAAGAACTGAGCAATCCCAAATAAAAAATTTAACAACTTGGGTCCCTAGAAAAGCAAGAAAAAGCCAACTTCAAAAGTAAGAGAAGGAAAGAAATTATAAAAATTGGACTAGAAATTAATGAAATTGAGGCTAAAAAATACAAAAGATCAAAGAAACAAAAAGTTGGTTCTTCAAAAAGATAAAATTGATAAACTTCTAGCTAAACTCACACAAAGGAGAAAATCTGTATGAATAAAATTAGAAATGAAGAAGGTGCAATTAAAAGAGACAGAACTGAAATTCAAAGCATTATAAGTATTTTGCGAATTTATACTCCAATAAATTTAAGAATCTAGAATGTATAGACAAATATGTAAACACATGTCAACCATCAAAACTGAAGCAAGAAGAAATACAACACCTCAACAGACCAATAACCAACTACAGAATTGAAGTAATAAAAATGCTTCCAACTAAGAAAAGTTCAGAACCCACTGAATTCATGGCAGAATTCTACTGGAAATTCAAAGACTTGGTGCAATACTCAACAAACTCCTTCAAGAAACTGAAAAGGAAGAAAAGTTGCCAAAGTCATTCCTTGCAGCCAGCATAACTTTAACACCAAAACTTGACAAAGCCTCACAAAAAAGAGATAAACTTATAGGCCAATCTCCTTTATGAACATAGATGTAATGATATTCAACAAAATGCTCATGAACAGAATATAATATGTCATAAAAAGGTCATATATCATCAACAAGTGGGCTTCATCCCAAGCATACAGGGATGGTTCAATATACAAAAATCAATAAATGTGATACACCACCTAAACAAATGGAAACACAAAAATCACATGTCCTTTTCAACAGATGCAGAAAACGCATTTAACAAAATTCAACATCAATTTGTGATAATGGCCATGAAGAAAACAGGAACAAAAGATAATTACCTCAACTCTATCAGGCCATCTATGACAAACCCTCTGCCAATTATCATTCTAAATGGAGAAAGGATGAAAGCATTCACCCTAAAATTGGGACCAAGACAAGGTTGTCCACTATCATCTCTCTTGTTCAACATGCTTAAAATTCTGCCTAGAGCAAGAAAGATACAAAAGGAATACCAATTGTAAAGGAAGAAGTAGATATGCCTATTTACAGATGACATGATACTCTACATTGATGACCCAGAAAATTCCAGCAAAAGTCTATTAGAACTAATCAGCAAATTCAGTGAAGTAGCAGGTTATAAAATCAACACTTGCTAATAAATTTCTTTACACTAACAATGGCTTTAAAGAGAAGGAAATCAAAAAATCAATTCCATTCACCATAATAACAAAAAATTAAAATATTTAAGAATAAACCTTACCAAACAGATGAAAGACCTATGCAGAGAAAACTTTAAAACTTTGAAGAAAGAGATAGGAAAGGACTTTAGAAAATAGAAAGACATCCCACTTTTTTCTGGATAGGAAGAGTTAATATAGTCAAAAATGGCCATACTTGTAAAGCTGCTATACAGATTCAGGGCAATAAAAATCAAATTACCAACAGCATTCTTCACAAATCTAGCAAAAAAAAAAAAAAAAAAAAAAAAAACCTCTACAATTTATATTGATCGGAAAAGAGCCAGGATTTCCAAAGCAATTCTAAGCAACAAGGGCAAAGCTGAAGGAATTATAACTCCACATTTCAAAATACACTATAAAGCACCAGTGATTAAACTGATTTAGTGCTAGCACAGGATCTAACAGGAAGATCAATGGAACAGAATTGAGGATAGAGACAAACCCAAGCACCCGCCGTCATCTGATTTTTAACAAAGGGGCCAAAACCATTCACCGAAGAAAAGACAGCGCCTTCAAAAATGGTGTCAGGAAAACTGGATATGCACATTGTATTAGTTACTTTTTTGTTGCTGGTACAGAATACCTGACATGTACAAGTTAGGGGAGGAAAAGTTTATTTTAGCTTACAGTCCCAGAAAGTCATGGTCCATTAGCAGATGGGCGATGGGATCACATGGCAGGGCTATGGTTAGAGCCAGAGACAGAGGAGGTGCTCAGGAGACAGAGATCCTTGCAACACAGCAGGAGAAAGCCAAGCCTGGAGGAAGGGGCGACCCAGGACACGCCTCTCCAGGTCAAGCCCCCATCATGTACCCCTTCCAGCTAGTCCCCACCTCCCAATACTACACAGTATCCATAGGTACTTGAGGCTACTGGGGGACACTTCAAATGTAAACCACAACACAAATGTAGAAGAATGAGGTTAGACTCGTATTTGTCACCATATACAAAAATCAAATCTTCATGGATCAAAGAGCTAGATATAAAAACAGAAACACTCAATCTACTGGAAGATAAAATAAGTACAATGTGGAAAGACCTAGAGATAGGAAAAGATTTCTTAAGCAGAACGCCATCAACACAAGAAATAACAGCAAGAATAAACAAGTGAGACCACATCAAATTCTAGAGCTTCTGTGTAGAAAAGGAAACAATCAACAGGGTGAGGAGATGACCCACAGAGTGTGAGAAAATTTTTGCCAGTGATGGCTCTGACAAAGAATTGATTTTTCGAATATATAAAGAGCATAAATATACCCCCCAAAGACCCTATCAAAAATGGGCAAGTGAAATTAAAAAGAAACTTCTCAGAAGAAGTAAAAGAAACCAACAAGCACATCAAGAAGTGCTCAAAACAATATGGAAAGACTATCTCACTCCAGTACAAATGGCTTACATCAAGAACTCATGAAACAACTGCCCGCAAGGCTGTAAGAAAAAAGGAACACTTCTACATTGCAGGTAAGACTAGAGCTACAAACTGGTTCAGCCACTATGGAAAGTAGTGTGGAGGTTCTTTAAAAAGCTGAAAATAGAAATCCCATTTGACCCCACTACAACTTTACTGGGTATCTTCCCAAAAGACTTAAAATCACCATATCTTGAAGACACATACATATCCATGTTTACAACAGCACAATTCATAAGAGATAACTTCTGGAAACAATCTACATGCCTGTCAACAGAGGAATGAATAAAGAAAATGTGGTATTTGTGCACAGTGGAATACTATAAAGCCATAAAAAACAAATATGGAGTATTTTAAAAACAATCGGGGCACAAGAGTAATAATGCTCAGTGAAATAGGCCAAACATAAAAGACTGGATATCAAATGATGTCTCTTATATGACATGGCCATAAATACATGGACGAAAAAAGATCCCAACAAAAGAGACAAGGAAGGAAGAGGGTGATGGGCTGCTACAAAAAGGAAGACACTGGGAATAGAAGAGGGAGAAGAGGAGGAGAGAGGGAAGGAAAATGTCGTCATATGATCACAAAGTTCCAGTTAGCATGTTGTGAACACTTTAATGAATCTGTAAATCATGTGCGTGCATCCAAAAACAGTAATAAAATAAAATCTAAAAGTTCTATTGTATAGCTTATGAAAGAAAAGAGTAGTACAGTATTATAACTATGAACATGATCTAGAAAACAACCTTAAAATCTTGTGGAGAAGCAAAAAAAAAAAAAATAAGGCAGAATTTATGTGAAGGAGCTATTGTCGATTCCAATTTGGTCGATACACAGATTGAATACTGAGTATATCTGAGTTAAAACAAATGGAGCTGGCAGTAAAAATCACCTTTGAAAGCAAAGCATGTTATAATCATTAAAGTTGTCTATCTTAATATATATACTTTTCTTCCCCTTCCCCCTTTAAAGATCTTTGAAGACCAGGTACATTTCTCAGTGTCTGTGACAATGATGCCACATTGGTGTGGTCTGAGTATAAACATAAAAATTTGCTGACATTACTGTGGCTTGAGAGAACACAGAAGATGCCACTATAACCTCTGTAGAAAGACCGCATCACTATGTTCTTGAAGTGTAAGTGGAGCTGCTGTAGTGAAAAAGTTGTCTACCGTCGGTTCTGAGTCAAAAATTAAATTCTTAAATAACCAATCATAAATGTTTTAAAAATACCTTAACAATTAGCATAAGTATATGTTATCACAAGAAAGATTTTTGAAAATATCTCTGTATAAAAAATTAAAATAAATATTTCAATGGATATAAAATTTTAATATAGTAAAAGAAAGTATTGTATCAGTTTTAATGGCAATAATTCTTAGTGCTGCACCTTATAGTCGATGGTCTCTGAAATCTAACGGAATGTAAGTAACAGCAAATGAAATGCTTCAGGCTGTGCAACACTTCCTTTAAAAATTTTCCAATCATGGTAATCTTGCGCTAATTAACAAAAATTTAGGTTGTGTCTGCAGTAAGATGCCATTTATCTAGTTATTAAATAGCACATATAGTTAACTACAATTTGATAGCTAAGAGTAAGAACTTAGGAATCCAATCAACCTTCAGTTTAATTCTGATCATTTAAAATTGTGTGAGTCAAGTCTCTTAAACCTACTCTCAGCTTTTCATTTTTCAATTTTGTGAAATAATATCTACATTAGTAAATTTTGATGCGTTAAATGAGATAATGTAAATAAATCAATTAGTACCTGAAATATAAAAATTGCTCAACAACTGTTAATGACTTCATTATTATTGCTGATATTATAGTAATAATATCTTACTTGATCTTTACAAAAATCTATTTGAGCCCCAATTGAAAGGCGAAGAGTTGAGCCTTGAGAAACTTCTACTGGAAAGAGGATAAACAGATCACTGATTATTTACAAAGCTTGTAGTTAGAAATACACACACACACACACACACACACACACACACACACGCACACACACACACAGTTAGTATATGTTTGTGATACATAGCAACTGCTTTCATGTTGAGGGATTGAGTCACGTACATACCACACCATAGTCATTTTCACTCCCCTCTTTACCTCCATTCCTCCCATCTCCCCCTTCCATCTCTACAGTCTACTTCTCTGTTCTTTATCAAATGTATACTTTTCGTTTTTTAAATTATTTACATATAGTGTTTATCATAGAAGCTGCACAATATTTAAATTTCTGTGTCTGGTTTATTTCACTTAACTTTATGCTCTCTAGATGAACCTATTTTCCTCAAATGACTCAAATTGACCATTTTTATGTTTGAGGCTGATGTATGCTGATGGGCAGGCAGGCAGGACTTAGCTAATATGAGCAGAAGGTCCTTCTCTCCCCACAGCCTTGCCAACATTGATTGTCTGTGTCTTTGATAATGGCTACTCTTACTAGAGTAAGAAGAAACTTTGGGCTTGCTTTGATTTGCATTTCTCTGATGGCCTGTGATGTTAAACATTTTTTCATATATTTAAGCCATTCATATTTCCTCTTTTGAGAAATATCTATTCATTTCAAATGCTCCCTTTTTGCTTTTGAGGATTCAAATTTTTTTAAATTCATGGTATCTTTTACATGATAGTCTTATTAATAACAGTCATCTGCGCAACAAACGGCTAGCAAAGTTTCCCCCATTCTGTAGGTTTGTTGCTTCACTCTGCTGGTTGTTTTCTTTGCTGTTTAGAAGCATTTTAATTTGATATAATCCCGTTTGCTGATTCTCAGTGTTAATTTTTGTGCAACTAAAGGTCTGTTCACAAAGACCTTTCCAATGTCTGTCTTTAAAAGTTTATCTATTTTTATCTTTCAGTAGATTCAATGTTTTGTATTATTCCTATCTCAAATGCATGTTCATCAAGGTAAAATGAAAATGTATTACAGAGCTTATAATATATGTAGATATAAAATATGATAACTCAAACAGAAAGGTCGAGGAGTAAATAGAGCTGTGTCATTCCAAGACTCTTAAGTTTGCTGTGAAGTGGTAAAACATTACATCTAAAAAGAATAAAGCCCTCAAGAAAAAAAGTTTCTGTTTCCTACTTTGTTAAATATATTTTTGGCCCTTTTGTCAAAAATCAGTGGCTCAGAGGGTGCTTGGGATTGTTTCTGTATCTTCAATTCTATTCCATAATGACCATTCTGTTTTTGTTTTAATCACTGTAGATTTTTGGTATACATTGATGACTGGATTGTAATTCCTCCTGCTTTGTTCTTGTTGCTTAGGATTGTTTTGTGTATTTTGACATTATTCTGATCTATATTTGAAAAACTCGGTGGAAAGACAGAAAATAGACAAAAATAATTTACAATTATATAGTTAGTGCACTTATCAAACTATGCTGAGATTAATCTGAACCCAATTAGGAGAAAAGGAACACTGTTTCGGTGTCTTCTAGGACTGCTTTTATCAGCATGGCAAATGTGAGGACTACGTTGAGAGATATGGAAGATAGTTCTAAAAATATTTGCTTACAGCTGATGAAGAGGCTGAGAATGTCACTTATCACAAATAGTCTATAGTCTTCTTAAAGAATTCCTGCCCTACGCTGTCCCCTTGGATCTCAGTGCCAATGAAAGCTGTGTTTTTCCTAAGAAATTCAACTGAGTTTTGTAGTGGGCAGTGTGAATCACAGATCTGTTTTTATATCTCTCCTTGGTTGGAGAAAACTCAAAGTCCAGTTTACTATTCGATACGAAGGCATGTGAGCATTCGCTTTACTTCTGTTTTCTTTTTTCTTACACATTTTGCTATAAGTGGCAATGTATAAGCTATATCTAAACTAGGAAAAAATTTGATACTTTTTGCACACTGATAAAGGACTATGCAGCTGAATCACTTCTTAAAGTGGCTATGAGATTAAGCTGGAAATATAGATATGGCCTATTGAGGGCCTTGGAAACAATGGTATTTTCTGTATTTTTATAATACACTTCAATGACTCTACAGAAAGTAAAAGATTATAAATAAATTACTCAATAAAATATATAATAAATACTGTCATGTATTCTATACCTTTCCTATTAAAAATAAACAACTTTTTCCTGCCTTCAACTTATATTTGCAATGAAGAAGTCTTCTACAATCGGCAGAATGCAGAAAAGAAGAATGACATTCAAACGACACGAGGTAGAGCATCATTTTTAATATGAGTGAAATGAATAAATTGCGTAAAGGAAATCTTTTGCAAATATCTCTCTGTCTGGAACCCTTTTCAGGTGCCAATCAACTATTACTGTAAAATTAATTCAGCCTATGTGAGCAGGATATATGTGCCAATCATGACCATGGCACTACTTTAAAAGCAGTACGGAGGCTCTAGAAAGGCAGTACATTAATGTGGTCTATTGAGCAGCACAGGATCTGGGTTTGAAACCAATTTTGTTGCCCACTTCACTGACTTCAGGCAAATCATCATTTGGCAATTAGTTTCCTCCTCATGTTTGAAAGAACAATAATGGCACTACCACATAGAATTTTTGTTAAGAATTACAAGAAGGTGGGGCTGGGGGCATTGCTCAGCAGAGTAATTGCCTAATAAGCCAAAGACCTTGGGTTAGAGTCTTCAGCACTATGTAAGTCAGGCACAGTGATCCATATCTGTCATCCCAAAACTTAGGTGGCTGAGGCAAGAGGACTGCCCTGAGTCTGAGGCCAGCCTGGACTACATAGAGAGGCCAGGACCACCATAGACTATTAAGCGAGACCTTGTCTTAAAAAAGAATTACAACAAAATTGTACATAAAGAAAAGGCACTTTGACAACTTTAAGGAAATAACATAGGTAAGGAAAATAGAACTGACTTTCCCAAATCTCTGTGAGCTTTTGTCTTTGCATAATGATATTGTTGAATTAGAAAATCCTAGATAGGGAATGTTTTCCAACACTCATACTGGTTGGAAAATAATTGTACAAAGTGAAAGTCTATCTGGATTTAAGAAATAATCAGAAAAAGAGTGAGCAACTTCCAGGGATCAATGGCTGTATATTTTGTATAATTTTGGTTAATGGATGTCTTTGGAGTGTTGATATACTTAGAAGGAAAAATATTTTACAGGGAGTATGTGTTAGATACTTTTTAACGTGTCCATAAATGTTAATGTGTACCTAAAGGAAATAATAATAAATCAGGCATTTAATCACTTAACAGAAATACAAGTAAAAACTGTGTATTTGGGTGAATTTTCACAGAAATATGAAACAGTACCCATCTTGGAGATTCTGCATATCTGATACAAAAGATTATTTATTTGGTGCCTTATTTTTAATATTTATTATGCATGTCACTTAGTCTTCATTATAGTCTTGAGAAGTAGGATTTGATACTTCTGTTTGTAAGTGGGGGAATGAAACAAATAATATTCAAATGATTTTCCCAGAGTTGTATACCCAGCACATGGCAGAAATGAGATATAAAGCCTTAGTCTAGGCTCTACTATTGGCTCTTCAAAGCCAACAACTTACCATACTAAATTTTATTCGAGAAGTGTGTTCACAGTGATCGAGTATAGATGGAGCATAAGCAGAATAAATTTGTAGGAAAACTTGGTAGATAAGATACGATTATTTCCATATTGGAAGGGGAAGAATATTAAAACTGATTAATAAAAAAGAATAGAAACTAGGTAGCTAGACCTTTATTTTATCTTTCCCCTATCCATTAACTCACTTGTTTCTCATACTTACTCTAATTTAATACCCACTCTCAAATACGGAAATAGCCTCAGGGAAGATAAATGACTTTCTCAAGGTTAGTCAGACATGGATGGAGAATTTGAACAATATCTTTCTTCCAAGTTCTTGTCTTCTCCAGCATACCAAGTCAACTGAGTTATCATTCTCTTGGCCTGAAGAGGGGTAATTTTTAGACTTATTTTCATTAGAAAGTGGTCGTTCATTCCTAAATGTGTGTGTGCATATATATATATATATATATATATATATATATATATATATATATCAGTCCCATCCTGTTCCTAAGTACTCTGAGGGAACGAGGGAACACTGATACTGGAGTAGTGCTAGCTGACAAAAACAGCTGATGTAATGATCTGAAGACATCTCTTATGCTTAGCCTAACCACACAGTAACAGTCCAATAATCCATGGCACATAGCCTTTATTTTTCTAAAAAACAAGTGATGCTGCCAAGACAGTGCTTGGTTACACTATGAATAATCTAACAAGATTATCATTCTGGGAAGAATTTCACATGCTGGAAGTCAAAATGAGTCGAATGTTCCAGGCAGGCTGGAAATTATAGAAGTAATGATGTTTAACCAACTTGCCTAGGCTGCTACTCAGAAAATGATAAAAATTTCCAAAACCTCAAAACTCAGTAGTGACCTATAGGATCCACAGTACAATATATTGGTTTCTCTGGCTGGGAGTCAGATATGGAGGTTGACAGGAAGATGCCTAAGAGAAATTTGGCAAGTTTTGGAAATAGCATTTTAGTTACTTTCTTGTTGCTTCACAAAATATCCCATACCTATAACATAAGAGAGGAAAGGCTTCAATTTCAGAAGGTCTCAGTCCATTTATGCACAACTCGTAGTGGCAAAAGCACATGGCGACAGCCTAGCTGGAGGAGACCACTCACCCAAAAACACATAGGAAGCCAAGTCAGGGAGGAAGGTCAGAACTGCATATGCTCTTCCAGGTCTTATCCCAGTGTTCTGGCCCTGCTAGGTGTGGCCTCGGTGTTCTGTCCCTTCCAGGTTAAGCCCCAGCAATTCACCCTCTCCAGGCCACACACCTAGCAAGCCTGCAATCTACTATATGCTCTCAATCCACCACATAACTGTAATCTATAGTCCACTACATGCCCATAATCCACCCCTCTTAAACAGGCCTAACAGCACATGGTTCCATAGATAATCCATAACATCCCAACACACGGGGCATTTTTGGATGATACTGCAAATCTAATCCATAACATTACAACCCTGGCCTCCAAAAGACTCATGTCTACCTCCTTATACCAACCGCACTTAGTCCTTCTCTAAGGGTTGGCAATGTCTTAACAGTTACAACAATGCTAAAAAAAGAAAAATTCCAAGTCCAATGTGCCCGCTGAGACTGAGAGGAAACTCTTAGCTGTGAGCTGTGAAAATCAAAGGAAAGCTAAACTTTTCCTACAAACAATGGCACAGGGTAACCACTCTCATTTCAAAAGGGAGGAATTGGCAGCTAGAAAGCAATCAGACTAACACAAGTTCTAAACACAGCAGGGCAAGAGTTAAAATCTGTAGCTCTGTTGAATCCTATAGTTTTGTGTACAACACTTGGGAAAAACTGTGGTGAGATATGAGCTCCAAAGGGCTCAAGTGGTTCTGTTCCTACATTGCTGCAACCCTCATAGCTTTCTCTTAGGCTGGCTCTGCTCATAGCCTATGGCTTTCATCTACAAATGATTCATTATCCTAGCATTACAAATTTCTGGGGTCTCCACCCCATTTTTGGCCATACTTTCATAACTTCATGATTGCTTTTTAAGGGACACACTGCTTGGCGTCTGAGGCCTTCCTTGGAAATTTGGATGAAAGCTTCCATGACCCTACAATTGCATTCTGGATGTCTGTGAAATCAGCACTACATAGATGATGCCAAGGTCCATCACTGGCTTGAGCAGTACTCTGACCACCATGGACAGTCACTGCTGAGGCCTCTGAGTTTTTCGATGGCAAATCTCCTTGGGGATTTACTTTTCTACATTGCCCTGCAAGATATCCTGAGCTGTCTCTTTTCAAAACAAAGTCTTTTACCTTTTTGTCCTTTAATTGGCAAGGGATGGGATCTTGATGACTCCTGAGACACTCTGAAAGCCTCTTTTTTATCGTCATGATTTCAAGTGTCTGATTTATTTGTATTATTAATCTATTTAGCAACCATGTGCTTTTGGACTCCAAACTGCAAATTTTTTACATGTTTTCTCTGCCATTTCCCCCGTTTCTTAGTATAGAACTAGCAAAAAGCTGAAAACAGTAGACATGTGACAGCCTAAACATCAGGCTGCCTTGAAATTTCCTCCACCTCAATAAGTAGTCTATCGATTTTAATCACAGCTTCATGCAAAGTCTCTGGACCATGGCAAAATGATGACAGTCTTTCTGCCACAGCATAACATGTGCGGTTTTTAGACCAACTGCCAACAAAGTTATCCTTTCCATATGAACCTTCTTGAGCCTGGCATTTCCAATCCACACTTCTTTTAGCATTCTGGTCTTCTGAGTTCTGACCAGAATTTCCTATGAAGTTTTGTCCACAGCTTTCTAAGACATCTCTATCCAACATCTTCAAACCTTTTCAAACTCTTCCTTGGAAACCAGTTTGAAAGGCTTCTAACCACCTTGTTGAGTAAAGTCACAGTAATGCTCCCACTTCTCTGGTACCAATTCTGTTGTTGTTAATTTTCAGAATGTCTCAGTCCATTCATGGGCAGATAACAATGGCAGAATCACAAGGCAGCCAGCCTAGCTGGAGGAAGACCACTCAACTTATGAAAGACATGTAGCCAAAACAGAAATGAAGATCAGAACTACTGTGTACTCTCCCCAGTACACACTGTCTCTGTGACACTTCTGGGCCAAACCTCATTGTTCCATCCTTCCTCAGTTATGCCCCAACAATTCAACTCCTCCAGGCCACATACCCAGCAATGTGCCACAAAACCACTACACATCCCCAATCCACCAAATATATGTAATTCATAGTCCACCACATACCTATAATCTACCACATGCCCATAATCCACCCCTCCTAACCAGGCCCTAATGCCTAACAGCACATGATTTCATAGATAATCCATAATATCCAAATACATGAGTCCATTTGAGGGGACATTCCAGATCCAAACCATAACAGTCTACCCTTATTGTAGTGGTGGTTTTATGGGTGTATACATTTGTCAATATTCATTGATCTCTACTCTTAAAATGTATGAAAATTATTATACATAAAATATATTTCCATAAAGTTAATTTTATTAAAGGAAAGTAATCTTATGGAGCTTGTATAGCTTAAGAAAGATAATCAAATGGCCAATAACACATGTGGGATAACTACTCAGTTGGAAAAAAATGCAAGCACAATGAGAAAAGACCACAGAAACAACTAATTCAAATGGCTGTCTGGCCAAGTGAGCCTTCTCCAAGGAAGCTGAAGTGTGGAGATGTCAGAATCATCTTTTAGATAGATAGAACACTATGTAAATACCCACAAACCAAAGAATGGTATGTTTAAGGACAATAGTAAAATGGATGTTGAAGAGGTATTTAGGAGGCATGAGACATGACAACACAAACAAGATTCAGTGATTAACTGGATTTCAGAAAGATCAGGAAAAAAATAATGCTCTGATTTCTGCCCTGTAAGATTAAGCAAGTGTTGTTAGTATCTTTGATATGGTACATACTAAAGGGGCATCCGTTTATGGGAATGATGATAATCTACTTGGGAATGAGATTTAAGGTGATGCACATGAAACTAGACAATAGAGATATAGGCTTAATAGTGAAAGACAGAGAAATAGAGAATAATCTACAAAGCTGCAGTTAACACTACAGAGGAGATGAACTTCCCTAGTTCAGCTTAAGAATTTAAAGAGATGAAAAGCGAGAACAGAAAAATTTTAGAACATAAGTATTAGCGAACTCAGCAATTGGAGATAACCTCTGTTAGGAATAACTGTGGAAGCAGAAGGCAAAAGTATATCCTCTCACAGTACTTGTGAATTCAGGTAAGAACAGTTAACAGCCTGAAATGCAATTGGTGGATCAGAAAAGAGATGCTCTCCTGAAAGTGATGACATCAAGGTCATTATGTCCCGTAAAGAGCAATTTCATTTGAGTGGTGATTGCAGTTTCAAAGAGTTACTTAAAAATGGAAAATAAGAATGAAATTATAGAAAATACTTTCAAAAAGCTTGCCTACTTACAAGGAGTTTAACTGAATTATGTATTCCAGGAACAACCCCGTCCTCTTTAATTACAGGAAAGACTTAATTATATTTAAATTTTGAACAGAAGAAGCATGCAGATTCTGAAAAGGAAATAACAATAGTTTTTTTTTTTTAAATCTTCCAGCTAGTTTGAACTAAGACTCAGAAAAATAAAGGGAATCTTAAGTGTTAAGGTAAGACTTTTGACTAGAAGGCATTATGTCTTCTTTACTGAAGCTAAGAGAGTCACAATAATTATGAGTCATGGTCATATGACCTGAAATTGGAAAGGATCTAAAAAAAAATCAAGTTCAACTAGTTCCACTGGTAACCTCTCTGCTACAGACAGAAGCCACAAGCACACTGCACATGGCAATGCTTTGCTCCCCCATTTTATGGACTGAAGTGGGTCTTTCTATTGCTATATAAATAGATCTTATAAATTATGTAGAAAAATATTTTACTAAAGCAAATACCAGATTTAAATAAGCAATTATTTAAAGAAGGGATAAAATATCAATAAGTATATTAAAATATGTTTAATTGGTATTTAAATGAATATAACGAGAACTCTAAAATGTCATATTGCTCCCTCAAATAGACAAGTATTAAGAATATTATAATACCCAGTATGGTGGGAGTCATAAGAAAAGGACATCTTCTACATAGTTCATTAAGGCTATATGTTGCCCTTTTTTTAAAAGGTAAATTTCAAATGAATGGCATTTCAAATATTTTGATACTGTAATGTTAAAAGTTTATCTGGAGGAGACAAAATATTGAAATTCATGTGCAAAAACATGTATTACAGAGATGACAATATGAGAGCAAGTTTTTAAACTTATGGTAATGGACACACAAGAACAGAGTTGTTTTTATTTTTTTATTTTTCCCATAATGGGATTGAATCGAGGGCCTTCCCATGCCAGGCAAGAGTGCTATATTCCCAGGCTTTAATTTTTTATTCATTGATTGATTTCTTAATTTATTTTTGATACAAATTAACTTAAGATGCCCAAGCTTGCTGTCCTCTTGCTTCAGCCCCTCAATTAGCAGGGATTACAGGACTGCACCATCATGGCCAGCCTTAGAGTTCTTTTAAATAAACTGTGTTACAAATACATGATGAAATACTTTGCTGCCGTTAAAATCCATTAAAAAACCTGTAATGATATATAAAATGCTTATGACATTTTGCTATAATAAAAAACTTTAAAAACTGGAAAACCCCCAATATTTTTATGATCTTAATTTTGGAAATTTACATATAAACATGCATACATGCATCAGACACATGTACACAAAATAAAGAGAATATATTATCAGGTTAACAGCTGTCACTGAATTATGAGATTGCAGTTGATTTCTTTATCTTCTTGGGCATTTTTTTGTGTTTTCTAACCTTTCAACAATAAATATATTTATAAATAGATGAATTAGTAGTAAGTTTGAAAAAAGACATATTCAGAACAAGCAAAAAAATCTTTTCTCCCTAAAGCAATTAAAAACAAGATTTGAAGCTTACAATTGCATATGATCTCTTATTGGGCTATAATGATTACTTCAAGGCAAACCGATTAAGAACAAACTCTGCCTCGGCAAGAAAGAAAAACCTATTTCCTAGAGAAACACTAATGCAGATAACTTTAAGAGAAACATTTAGACATGTTATGGCTTGAACAGCCCTTCACGTTTCATGTTGAACTTTGTCACTGGGCCAGTATTAAAAAAGTGAGACTTTAGGAGTGTTTTGGTTGTTATTGTTTTGTTTTGAGGCAGAGTGTCTGTAGTTCAAGATGGTCCTAAAGTTGGTATGTAGCTCTGGATGGCTTTGAACTCATAACAATTCTCCTGCCTAAATCTCCCAAAAACTGGGATTACAGGTGTGAACCACCCTGCCCAGTCTATGTGCTGCTAAGGAACTGAACACAGGGCCTTGTGTTTACTAGGCAAATGCTTTAAATTCTGTGCTATTCCTCCAGCCCCAAGACATAATACCTTTAAAAAGTGATCAAGTCACAATTACTCCAATGAATGAACAGATAAATTCTGATAGTGGAAGTGGGTTCCTGATAAAAATGCTGAGTCCAGGAGGTTAGGCTTTTCTAGCTTTCTCTGCCAAAGGTGGAGGAACAACATTCAATTTCTCTCTGCTGCATACTTTCCCTTGCTTGTTTGCCATCTGCCCTAGGATAATGCATCATGAGGGCTCTCACCAGAGGGTCAGCACCATGTTCTTGGGCTGTCCTGACTTCAGAAGTATGAGCTAAATGAATTTCTACTGTTTATAATTTATTGTATTCCATTATAGCAGCTGAAAATGACCTAAGACACTAGGTACCATGCCTCCCACTTGATTCAGCTCATCTGAAGTGATTACCATGAAAACTAAGACTCATTGTCCCCATTTAATAGATGAGGAATGTACTCAAGGAGATTAAGGAATTTACCTAAGGCTACAGCTCAATGAAAGAGCTTTCTAATTGTCAGTCCCGCCCCCCGCCCTGTACTTACTGCTGCTCCCATAGTTGGCAGACCTTACATATTAGGTAATTAGATTTCTGAACATAACTAGAGACTGATTTGAAATCTTTAAAATAATGTTAGAAAAAATGGGGATGTAAAATTATTTTAAATTTCCCATAAGAAAATAACAACCCAAGGCTCTTACTAAGAAAATGGCACCAAATTATAAACTCTTTTCAATAAACCAGTCTTTTATATCTCTAAGCACTAGATTATTTAATTTGAATTTACTTGTTGTGACAAATACAATAAATTAACTTGAGAAATTCATCTTTATATTTTTAATGAAAAATATAAATATAGAGGCTTTGTTGTGTCTATACATATTGCTGGCAGGAAGAATGGTTTATATTGAAAAATAACTACTCTGTGGAAATTCCTAATGCTGTTTGTGTCCTGATTCAATTTGTTTTATTTAAACACAAAATATTCTACTCATTCAAACAATCAGTCCACTATTGAGGTTCAAAGAAGGTTAAAATTGCAATCTTTTTCACTTAACAAAAATGAAATCAATTATCTAATTTTTGCTCTCTCCCAAGTAGTTCATGATATAGGAGCAGAAGAAATAATTTATGAACTGGACCAATTCAATGAAATAGAATTTATAAACATTTACTGAGTAACTTGATATATATCTAACAGTCTTCCAGATGTTTTAGATTTCTCACTTCATTTTTTTCCCAATAAAGTTCCAATTTTCTTGATCATGAAAGTAAGGATTCAATAATATTAGCTAGGGTTAAAAAACAGCAAATTCGGAACTTACACTCAGATCTACCTTAAACTAAATCTCATGCTAGTCATATGACCCTAAAACTTCTCTGACTGTATGATAGGAGACTGAATGATATTGTATGATAAATGCAAAAAAAAAAAAGTTTGGACAAAAGGACACTGAAACACAGAGGAGAGGAATATTGGCATGTGAACACCAGAAATAATCTCTAGAGGAGGTTACATTTAAACAGTCTGAACAATATTTGTTTTCAAAAGAATTTTATTGAATTATAGCAGAGATATGATATGCATTTTATATAAGGTAACTGATATTCACATCGATGTTACTAATTTTGATAGTAGTACTCACAATCTGTCAATGCATTAAGAACCCCAAACCCAATTCCTCATCTCTGGGCCAGTGGTGTAGGGGCAAGGAGTCTCTAGAAGCCACAGAGTAGCCAAGTGATAGTAGGTAGATGGGTAACTAAGGTAACAACTGGGCAGATTCTGGACAAGACAATAAGAGAGTTACATAGATTATCAGTGGTTCAGAAGTCACTTCTAAACTTCCTTGCTACAAGATCATCCAATGACTTTCTGGACATTTAATATCAGCACCTATAAAAACTACTTGTGCCATTTTGTGAGAAGTTGAAAATAATTAGGGAAATGCTGAGATTGTACTCTAATCCATAAAGGTGCGGGAGGAGAGCTTGAGGCTGCCTGGGAGGAACAAGGTTTGAGAAGAATCTTGAACAAGGAGGAAGACTTATACACATAAAGAAAGTGAGCAGGTGGGTCTTTTGAGAAGAATGAGGAACATGCTTAAAGGCATTCTTCAAGCAAGAAGTTCTAGGATAGAAAATATTTTGGAATTGTAAGATCTTAGGTTGCATGGGAGAGAGACTGTGGGAGGAAGAAACTTGCACTGATATAGCAGGGGCAGATCTTGAGAGTGCCTTGAATGCCAGGCTAGGCTTTTATAGCTTTTTCTGCCAGGTGGATGAACTAATTTCAAAGAGAATACTGCAGACAGATCCTTTAAGGAGAAGGTACAATGAAAAAAAAAAAGAAAGAACAGTTGGAGATAGACTTTGCAGAAATTTACAGAGAAAAGTGGTATTAAGAGGTACAGCACCATCAATAGCTTCACAATCATAGCCTATTCAAATACCATTTTTTTCTCTTAACTCTTTCCTCTTTTATCCTTCCCCTTTTAAGTGAATAATACATATTTGCTATTACAACTCCTGATGCTAATTTATTCTTGAACCCACTGTAATCTGCCTCTTTCCCCATTACATCAAAAAATGAGTGGAAATACCACTTGCTTTTCTTATTCCATAGAGCAAACTGTGGTAGAAAAAGTTCTCAGTAGATACTATTTTAACATGTTTTATTTATTTTTTGTTGACTTACATCCTACTTGAAAATAGGCATGATCTGGGCTAGATCCTCTTTTCTACAGAGGGACAGCACTTATTTACAAGTCATGACCGTGTTTGTTTTTATATATTTTCTTTTTCACATTTTCATCTCCACATACTACCAGGTCCCAAAAAAAGGCTTAGTCCCTGAGTCTTGATTTTCCATAAATAAAACTTCATAGATTATAAAGGTAAAGTCTAGAAGGCTGAGTGAGTAGCATAAAGTCACCCAGTTACTAAGCAGCAGAACTGAAATTTGTACTCAGGTCTTCAGGCTTTAATATATTTTTAATGTCGTGCTTTTGTAACCAAATGTTGGGCCTCATTCACAATTTAGATGTCAAAACAAGGACAATTAGGTAGAATTTTATTATACATGTACTTTCCCATGAATTTTCCCATACTTTCAAAACAATACCACAAGTACAAATTAAAAAAGAGGAAATCTAGACCCACAGTGTTTCAGAGATGTAGAATTTCCCAGTGGCATTGAGTGAGCGAGCACATTCTTGAGTGAAGCTCTTCTCCAGGCTCAATATCCCTGGTTCCTTCCTCTGTTCCTTTCTGTCAGGCTGCTCTGCCCCAGGGAAAATACATAATCCTCTTAAGATGGGGTACCCACAGACCAGTACAATAGATGGCCTTTGAAGGTGCACAGATTTTCAAAAGGAGATATTTTGTCATCCAAAAAAGCTGTAAGTGCTCCAAGAACATGATTGGTGAGGAATCAGGCCAGCTGGCAAAATATTTGACAAAAATCCCAACTGCTGGTGATTCTCGAGTTATAAGACAAGGACTTCTTGTATGTGTCTATTTGACTGAAAACAGCATAAATGAAATAGAATCTATAGGCACTGTCAGGGTGATATGACACATATCTAGATATTTTTTTCTCTATTTATTTTTAGGTTTAAACTTTAGTTTTTTTATTTGGCAGTTTTTAGAGCCATGTGACTGGCACAACTGGCAAGTACTGCAAATGCAATGCAATTTAGCTGAAGGAGAAATTGTCATCATGTAAAACTAGGGCTAAATAGTTGTACACTTTCTTGGGGCTCTTAAATGTAGGAGCTCTTTCTTCTCAGAGGTGAGAGATTTTTAATTTTAAGACACAAAATCAAAGGGAAAACATAGCTTTAATGAAGTTTATGTGCAAACACTATAGAAATAGTAACATTTAGTGAAAAATAATGGAAGGTATCAAAAAAGAGAAGTATTAACTTCAACTCCACTCAGATTCAGTTTTATTCAGTTTAAAAACATTACAAGTAGGATTGTAATTTAAAAAATATAAATATATAAATATTTCCTATCATAAAGTCAAATAAACTGAAAAATAGAAAATAATACATTTAATGCACTCATTATTTTATTAATTAAAATATGTATTGACCACAGACCCTGGAAACAAAGTCTAGGAATAAAGATTCATCTATTTAAAGATCTCATATTGTTATTTTAAACTATTATTATTATTTTTTTATATATCAAATCTTGATCTTTTATTATCACATATGAAATATCATTTTGGATACTTTCAAAAAAAGGGAATAAAGGTTCCCACTCTCACGCACTTTAAATTCAAGCTCTGATTTCTGTTTTGCTGTCATACTCCCAGCTGCTGCTCATTATGGCTTTTAATTGACTTTCAATGTCATCGTATTGCTTGCTTTCCTAATGCTACGACAAGATATCCAACACTCACAAGTTAAAGAAGGAGATGTTTACTTTGGCTCACAGTTTCAGTCCACAGCTGGCCAGCTCCAAGGCAGAAACAGCATGGTGGTAAGGCATGACAAGGGAAAGCTGTTCGGCCCACAGCAGTCAGGGAGACACAGTGCTGCATATTTTCTCTTTGTTTCTCTAGGTCTACTCTCCACCTTTCTCAGCTCTGCTCTTTCCCTTACTTGTATATGCTGGGTTAAGTCATATAGAGTTGTTCATTTGGGCAACTGGTTCAACCCATAAAACAAGATTCTCATTCCTTTTGCTTCCAGAGTGACTTTAGACAATGAGGAGCACAAGCGGGGCATGTGAAGAAAGTAAGATACAGTTTCGTAATTCTATACTTGTTTAACCTAATTGTGTCCCTTAATCTAGGTTTGTCAGCTCCTGGTCAGGTAACTTACTCAAAAGAACTCTGTTGTTTTTGTGTCAGAAATACTTTTTGCCTCCTTTTGTTTTTTCAAGTCTTGGGTAGAAACAGAACTCTAATATTACCAGTTATACATATTACATTACACCTGTGTTTCCATATGTCATGTCAATGTCATTATAAATTGAATTTTTATTAAATTGTCTCCCAACTCCTACTTTTTTGATGATATAGAAATAAATCTGCAACATTTTTGAACACTGAGGAAGCTACTGTGGATGAATATAATCAGAAATGGGAAGGGAAAAGGAGGTGCGGTGGGAGAAATAAAGGGAAGGGAAAGGAGATGCAGTGGGAGAGACGGAAACAAAACGGAAAGGAGGTGCAGTGGGAGAGATGGGGACGGATCAAATTATGAGGAACCTTAAAGGTTATTTTGTTTGCTATTCATTACTGAGAAAATATCTGAGGGAAATACAAAACTTACAGGAGTCATCTGAAACCATCGATAAACAATTAAGGGACAGGGAATAAACTAGACAAAAACAAAGATGTACAAGTTAGCAATTACTGGAATCATTTCTCTTTGGGATGCAATCCTGAACATGTTATTTTCCCTGTAGCAACTATCTCACCGTTTAATGGCCAAGTGCCATTTGCCAGCCTAGGGTGAGCTGGTTCTCTGTGTAAAATAGTCTTAATACTGTTGAAAATGTTCTGCTAGTTGAAAAAGAGAGATCAGCCATGGTTAAGTGTGTTTTACCAAGCTCTCAACAGATCTGAGGAAGGCTAACTGCTCTCACAAAACCTGTGGGCCTTGTTTTTCTTATCTGTAAGATACAGATGATATCCACTCTTACCCTCTATAATGGCAAGGTTAAATATGATGTGAGGAAATAAATAGGAATTTGCTCTAAACATGGTGAATTTGCACTGTACTAGAACCCATGGAATGAGTACTGAGGGAGATTTTTGAGGCCCATATGTTGCTGGCTGATGACTCCTGTCAGTAGGCATCTGGAGCTACCAGAAACCTGCGAAGGAAGGAAGATGACCTGAAGGGTTACTTAGAGAGTTTGGGAGGCAGCAGCCCTGCGGGTGCTTCAGGGCACCTGCCATGCAGGATGAGTCATGAGGGGTAACATGGCACAAGAAGCAGGATTGTCCTTCTGTATTCTAATCCCAAACACAATCGTGCGTTTCATCACTTACTGACAAGGGATGAAGAAAGGCAGCAAGAAGGAAAGAAGAGACCAATAAGAGAAGGGATATGGGATATGGGATATGGGGACAGGTAGTCTAGATCTAAACACTTGTATTTAAAAACAGCCTGGATCTGTCACTGGCATAATGAACCACTTCTCACCTGCATCTCACAGTCATGCTCAAAGCCCCAGATCACCATCAATGGAAATAAAAGCATCCATAGGATTAGGAGATATATTTTTATGTACTTTAGTGATAAATTCCATTGGCACTTGTTATATTGATATGTTAGACCTATTCCAAGCATTTTGAGTGTATTATCTCATTTTTGCCCTCAAAAAATTACTGGACTAGAGTTAGTATCTGTGTCCATATTTTATAACTGAAGAAAGCCAAACCCAGAGATGTTAAGAATTTGTCTTAATATTGCATAGCTCTAAATAGAACATTCAGGATCTGATTCAGGCATTTTGATTTTAGTACCTGGGGCCTGAATAATAGTGAGGGAGATTTATTTAAAATAGCTAGCATTGTGAGGAATTACAGAAACTACATTTTTGCTCTCCTTCTAATAGTTCTGTTAAGTAAGAGCTAAATAAGTAAAATCAAAAGAATATGTATCTGATTTGGTGAATAACTGAGCAAGCAAGCAAACAAGTAAATAAATGTAGTGGGAAGAATAAAAATCAAGCTGAGAGGAGTATCTTTACTTCCTGGATGGCCTGCCAAGATGATGAGGAGCTGGTAGGGACAGGGTGGGGTGGTGGAGGCAAGTGCTATTTACCAGATGCACTTGGCATGTGCACACCACTTCCAGAACCCATGAAGAGAATGCTGAGAAATACCTCAAAGCTATTCCAGACAGTGTCATGAATTCTGTGAACTCCAAACATCACCCTATAATTGGGCTCCTAAGTTAACTTTTTCCATTCTGCATTGTCTATCATCATTACAGTCATCCTAAAATTCTGATTATGAAGGGAAATCTTGGTAGCAGTGAGCAGACTGAAAGGGCCATCTTTGCAAGGACTGGGTATAAAGGGAGTTATAATTCATCAGCTTCGCAAGCTTATGGTGCTGAAGGCAGCACAAAGATGGTACTTCTGGTCTGACAGAGAGGCCATAGTGTGAGGGGACAAAGTCAGTAAGGAAGGAGACATAGGAAGCAGAACAGGAGATGACCTCTCTGTCCACATACCAAGATTTCGCAGAAATGTTGTTATTCTTAACCATTCTGCAGTGTCACGTCTCAAAATGAAACCCTTGGAAACACTTAGAAGAGGATATAACTGCCTGAATCACTGGAAAGCTCAAATGACTCTCTCCAGTTCACACAGATAGAAGTAGAAAGGTAGACTTCAACCCCAGAGCCCTATGATTTCAAGGCTCTTTCTCTTATGCCACATTCTTCTATGATCACACAGGAGGACATTCTAAGACGTAAGGACCCAATCTGATGCTAGTTCATTACGTCAGTTTGAAAAAGAGAACAGGTTAACAAGTTGCCACTGGATCTCATCCTCCACAATTTCTATCCTTACCTCCACTTCTATATGATAGAAGAAAACTCCACCCTGAAGAAAGATAACAACCTTTTCAAAGTTATCAAAGGAGATTTTTAATATCATCCAGGACTCTGAATTTCCACAATAATTTCATCAAAGAAGAAAATTTGCTATCTCCAGGTTTCCATTGAAAACAGTACTCTCAGGGTCAGCCAACAGCTTAAGGTCATCTACCAGGAGGCTTTACACACTTGTTAATTAAAAAAGGAAGAAGCCTAATTATAACCCACTAAGCATAAGTACCGACGTACAGATGCTATTAGTAAAAAAAAAATTATATAGCACATTTGAAAATAGTGGTGACGCTTTAGAATTAATGTGTAGATCGTGCTTAGAAGGCAGGACTGTGGTGAGAGGAATCTCAGGGCATACAAGCTGTTTCTAATACCCTACTGTGCACTGACCTTGGTCTGTGTGCCAAGCAGGGCTCTCTCTCTGTACCTCCAGAGAACACTTGTAAACCAACTTAGAAAGGCAGAAAGATGAAATGCAAAGCACTTGAGTTACAAAATCACGCAGACCGGCTCTGCCATTCATCAGCTGAGTAACCTTGGGTACTCCACTCCCTCTTCTGACCCTTGTTTTCTTTGTATTATCAATGAAGACATACCTACTTTGCAGGGCTGTTGTAGGATTAAAGATAACATATACAAGATGCTTGGCATAGTCCACCAGTACATCAGTATTAAATAAATTTCATACCTACACTATTATTTCTATTGTTATTACTTTTATAATCTGTTCTTTATAAAGTGAAAGACATGTCACTGAGGTGTTTACAAGGCAGTTCGCAAAATCTGGCTATTTCTGTTAAAGTATTGTGGCTTTTCTTTTAGGGTTTGGGCATCACAGTTGTTTCTCTGAAATTAATGTTCTCAGCTTCCACAGAGTACCCTATGTGCATGTTGTGAATATATACCATTTGGGGGAGAATGGTCACTAAGCTAGAAAATTCTGGGCCAAACTCAGTAATGCTTCTGACTCTGACAACTGAGGCTCCCATCTTATCTTACATTTTTGAGTGCCTTTTTGAAAAATGTCTAAATACCTCTCAGTTGCCTAGGATGGCTGTGCAGTCCAAGCAGGACATCCTGAGCCCATACTCAGTTCTTCAAGGGCTTGGTTATTATCAGTACCTAAACTTGAAAATTTTAAATGCCCCTCTGGTACTTGGTATTGTGGTTTGGATCTGCAGTGTCCCCCAAAAGCCTCATGTATTTTGATGTTATAGATTATCTATGGAACCATGTGCTGTTAGGAGACAGAAGCCTGCTCTGGAGGGATAGATTTGGGCATGTGGAGAATTATAGATGTGTGGTGGAAGACAGGAATGGGGTAGATTACAAATTCCACGCATATGGTGGAATAGGGGCATAAACCTGGAAGGGCAGAACCCTGAAGCTGGACCCAGTAGGCAGATCACTGAGACCAGGACCTGCTACTTCCCCTCTTCCTTCAGGGTCTTGGCTTCCTGTTTTCCATAGCCACGAGCAGCTGCCTTAACCACTGCCTCTGCCATGTGCTTCCACTGTTGCCAGGTGACCATGAATGAACTGTGACCTTCTGAAACTGTGAGTTAAGATAAACTCTTCTTACTCTATTTGTGCCTACTGAATGTTGAGTCACCACAACAAAAATGTAACTAAGCCACCTGGGATCAAACAGGGCAGGTGGTGACAACTGGGCAGTGTGCCCCAGCTTTCCTTTCTCATTTTTAGGTACTCTCCATTTCTCCACCCCCATTCTTCAGCTGCAGAGACAACCAGATGCTCAGAAATATTTCATGATTCATGATTATGGCACTGTCATAGGCTCCACTTTTAAAAGATTGGCTGGGTAAGCAGATCACTTCTGTTGGTGTCATTTTTTTTTCACAGAATCATGCAATATTGGGCCACTAGAACAATGTCAAGATATTAATGTTGGTGGTTCATAATTTATGTCAGGCATAAGATGAACCCAAGCTTCTAAGGCTATCAGTAGTCCATCACTGACCTCTAATTTAAGCTGTGAATGATCCCAGGCACGGGCCATTGCCTCTGTAGGTTCCAACCATTGTGTTACTTCTGGGTTTTTAACAGCTGAAGACAGCATGGGTGGCAACAGGCATTTTTTGTGTTATTTGCTTCTTCCTAGACAGTTATCACTCCCTCTGTAGTGCTCAGCTCTTCTCTAGAAGCAGCTCTACCTATTTCATGTATGTTACTTTTGAAGTCTTTGGAAGTTGTTAATATGCATACCCAGAAAGACTTTTTGACCATCTCCATGTATGAATGTTGTTGTGCTATGCAGGTCAGTATTAAGGTATGCCATATGGGAACTAAGTTTCCTTGCCTTCATGGAACTGTTTTCTCGCAGAACATAGGCCGCTTGCCTGCTCTTCTTACTGATGGAGACCTGTAGGTCGTAGCTGAAAGAGATCACATACAAGTGTGCAGGAAATGCAGCCTAACCACAGTTGGAAGATGTGTTGATCATTCAGCCCAATGAGATTTATTCTCTTCTTGGCACATTATGTTTCATTCTGTTTTTAGACTCGTTCCTTCTCCTCAACCACTTCTTTTCCTTTATCTAAATTCTGTGTTCGAGATTGCATCAGAAATATTACTTTTTTAAGGCACCCTTCTCTGATCCTTCAAGGTTATAATAAACACTCTTCTAATGAACTCTTACATTATGCTATAGATTTTTATCATTCTCCATACAACGAAGGAGTCCTTCACACTGCCAACATTACCCATCACTGTGTTTGGCAGCAAAATATTTGTTAAGTGAATGGGTAGATAAAAATTAATCACAAAATTCAAATCTCCTTTCAAAACATATTTGAACAAAGCCTAGGAGACTCAGAATTCTCTGTTACTGCTGTGACTTATTCATTTCTCTTTGGTAGTTAAAAAGAGAAGTGGCTAACATGGTACTACTGTTAGTAAATAAAATCTATGGAACTCTGTTAACTTGTCCAGGAATTCCTTGGGGTAGTGCTGGGCAAATAAGTTAGAAATAATGCAAATTCCTAAGTTACTACGGAAAAAAATAAATGGAGAAAGGAGCTATAATCAAATAGCTTCAGGAAATGTTATAGATGCTGGTGCCTTTGAAAGAATTATACTGTGTATTAGCATATTTCAATCTTGTAAAAAATTCTGTTGTAAAGCATCCAGTTAATTTACTTTTCATTCAGGAGTTCTCAAAGATATTTAAATATGAACCTTTCCTTGGTACAATACCTATTAACATCTATTTAAAGCCTTTTGGGAAACACTGGGTTTAAGAGATAATGCTTTTAGAGGAAGGAATGTTCTCCTCATGGGGAAAGCAAAAACGTAAGAAAAAAAATACTAGCAGGCCAGAGAAAATGAGATTTTTGTTTTGTTTCCTGAAAAATACTAATAAAGTATACTAGTATACTTTATTAATATCGTAATTTATTGATATTTATATTATATAATATCAATGATACATGATGTTGATATTTATATACTATGTAATATTAATAAATTAAAATATTAATAAAGTATATGATTATAATGTAATAGGAGGAGTGCCATGTAGATTGTTATACATGTGTTGGCTTTTTAAACTTTTACAATAAATTTAAAAATTAGGAGGTATTTTTCCCCCTTGCTGAAATTAAAGGTGAAAAGAGTTAAGTAAAGAGTTAAGTATGCTGTGGACAGCAACAGCGCCTCGTCTCCTTGAGTTATCTGTAGACCTTCCCTCTTTACTGTGTGATCACCACTAAATGGCACCATCCTCCTGGTGGAATAAGTGGTAATTGGGACCATTTTTCTTATTCCTCTTCTGTTATTTTTTCTTTTTCATTCTCCCTTTCCTTTCTGTTCTCAAATATACTGCATGTCCACTTATTGGCCAATCCATGTTACTGACATATCTGTCATTTTTGGACCCTGACGTTTTAGAGATGGGTCAGGAATAGTCTTGCTACTCAATCAGCCTCTAGTCTAGCCCACCAAGTCAGTCAGTTTCCAAGCTCTGTGACAGATTAACAGGTAGATGACAGGAAAGTGACCCTGCACATTGCATCAGTAGCAGCCACAGGCTGCAAAGTGCCGATGAAAGCTCCAGCTATGACTGCTGCTGCTCCCCACAGATTTCTGAAGCTGGATCATTAGGAAAACCATGTGGCATCATAGGAGAAGACTTGGAGGGTTTCATTTACAAATCACTGAATTAAGACTGTTTTCATTAACTTGATTTTAGTATAATTGGGAAAAAGACCACCTGTGCCTCTTTCAAACATTCCCTGGAGTTTTGGGAGAAAAGCAACATGCCAAGAAAGGCTATCTAGGGAAACAAGAATCAAATTTCACTCACATGGGCTTAAAAAAATATAATTTAGTACAAAAATAAAAACTTTGCCTCCTATTTTTAATCGAAAAAGAAAAAAGATATAAATTCCCAGTATTTCCTGAATATCACACTGCCACTCACACCACTCTGTGAGTGTCTGGTTTGTCTTATAGTCAAGATGGTGATGTCCATTGAGATTAAGGACTTTTTTTCTCTTCTAATTCTATGCCCAGCCTCTGGCCAAGCTTGTTGGTGCATTATAGATGCTGAATGAATGAAGAAGGAAAGATGCAGAGGGAGAGACAGGGTGCAATAAAGGGAGGAAAGTTGGATAAGATAATGGGATAACAGATTATGAGAAGTTCAGGGCTTTGATGCCTAATCCTCTGGCACAAAGTTCACAGTTAGTATCATACTCATTATTTTCTCACCATTACCTCATGAACTCACATACACAATATAATCTTGTGGGGGCTGGAGGAATGACTCAGTGGTTAAAGCACTTGCTTAGCAAATGCGAAGTCAAGTGCCAAGTACTCGAGTTCGATTCCCCAGCACCACATAAGCTGGGTGTGGTGGCGCACGCCTGTAATCCCAGCACTTGGGAGGCTGAGACAGGAGGATTGCTGTGAGTCCAAGGCCAGCCTGGGCTCCATAGTGAGTTCAGGACCAGCCTGCACTACAGAGCGAGACCCTCTGTCTCTCTCAAAAACAGAGATAATCTTGTGCTGACCTGCTGAAGCATTTCTGATGCCCCACACAAATAAGGAGTCTTAGGATGGCCAAGGGAAGAGGGGAAGGCAAGGAACTGCTTGGAATTCAACTAGTGCAGCATAAAGAATGATGAACATGAAAAATTGATCATGATATTGCATCCAGGCAAATATTATTAATAATGCAATATTTAAACACACAATATATGCCTCTCAATGATGAAAAGAAACCTAAGGTCGCTGCAAATAAAAGTCATTCAATGATACCGAAAGAAAGAGAGACTTTCTCCATGTGTGTCATCTCATAATAATGATCAGTATGCCGCTGCCTAATGGAGTGACCAGTCTTTCAGTTAACAGAGGAGCAAAGCCTTTCTCAGTAAGAGCACTGCAAGGCCCTGAGTAGTTCCAGAGAAAGAGTGGAATCTAGGGATGCCAGCCCCTCATTTCTCATGAAGGGTGAGGATGATAAGGTCTGAACTCTTTCAGGGGCTACATATCCCCATCTGCAAAATGAAGGGACATCTAGATGATCTCCAAGTTAACAAATCACAATTCTGAACATTTGCAAATATGTAGTCAATGCAAATTACCATAAAACTTAAAATCTTCTGAGAGACCTGGATGTAAAAGCAGCCATTCTACCTATCTATTGTAGGATGATTAACAGTTACTTATCCCCTCTGAACCCAAGATTCCTGAATGATAAAATGAGATAATAATAATAATACCTACTTCAGAGATGTTTTAAGCACTAATTAATTCAAGATAACAGAAGTAAAGGGAGGTGCAGAAATGAAGCTGAGGTCTGTTTGATTTCAGACTACGCTCTCCACCACAAGTGACAGATAGCAGCATGAACAGATGTCTAAAAAGCCAGGCAGTGCTAGAAGCACAGGCATTCTACTGTTGAGTACCAGAGGCGAAAAGATACAATGCAGCCTATGAGCAAAGGTAGTAAGCTGTTACATTATGAGAAGAGCTCTGCAGCCAGAGGCCAGGAAATCAAACGTTTGACCTTCAACCTCAGTTTCTTCTCTTATAAAACACACATTATAGCAATACCTGCTTTGGAGGGCTGAGAGCATAGGTACAGTAATGTATATAATTCTTTCACATAGTCCCACAGCATGATAGCTCAAAAATCGAAAGCTATTACTATTGGTAGTAGGTCTTCCAGTTACCCAGATAGTGTTATTAATGGTCAAAACTTCAAGAATGACCTCAGCAGTCCGCAAGATGCTGGCAACCCTAAGAGGATCAGAAGCTCAGAACAGCATTTTCCATTGGCTTTTCAACTTCTGTAACGTAAAAAGAAAAATTTTCTAAGCCTTGTGTTTTCGCCTTAAACCAAGTCTTTTTCTCAGAGGTACTATGTATATTTTAGATTTATTATTGTCCTCTGCGATGCTGACACAGAATAATCTTTCATTTTCTCCAGTGTTAAAAGAGTACAGTGTTTCTTCACCCCATAAATAATTCCAGACTATATTAATATTTTAAGAAGAATAAGCAATAGATTTAGACCTTCAAAAAGCATGAGGATTGAAATTAGTTATTGGTAGCTGAGAAGTTAATTGAGTCAACAGAATATTTTTCTCTTCCAAATGTTATTGCCCAGCACAACGAAGAGCAGTGCCTGCTTCCATTTCAAATGCTGCATACATAATTATATTTGCTAGATTTTATTTTTGAGAACTCAAAAGCATCCGATTATGAATGTAAATGCTTTTGCCCCTCTGATGCTAAGCACAGAGCCACCCCTGCAATGGGGTACTCTTCTTCGTGTACATTTTTAAAAGGATAACAGATATGATATCTAATAAATATCATATTTCTGAGTTAGCATTTAGGACATCACCAAAAAAGAGAAGTAATATATATATATATATATATATTTAACCTATTTTGACTCAGATATATGTGTGTGATCTTATTTAATCATTTAAAATAATTTCTGGTGTAGGCAATATCTTCTGAAGACAATGTCTGGAGAAGCTGAGGTTCAAAGAAGTTGAGTAAGTTTTAAAGTCACATCCCACTCTCACGCCCAAACTTCTTCCCTTACCAGACTACTTTATAGTATTAATAATGAAAATAATACCCAAGATATATTAAGCTCTTAAGTGTGCTATAGAATGTTTTTTAAAATGTTCTGGCTCATTAATTCATGTAATTGTCATACAATCCTTTGAGATAGGGTCTAATGTTACCTTATTCTGTAGTTCAAGAAAAAAAAGCTTAGAGATGCAGAGCCAGAATAGGGACTGAAAGTCACACAAGCTGACCCCAAGGTCATGTTCTAACTAACTACCATACATGCTACACTCTTAGACACCGATAACTAGAAAATTGGTAAATGGTTTTTCATCAGTAGTTGGGTAAAATACAATCACCAGGGATTCATACTCTCAGCTCTAAATGGGATTCTAAATACATGTCAATTGCAGACAAAGTAACCATGACTGGTAATGCAAAGACGACAAGTCAATAGTGCTAACAGTTTGGATGTGGCCTATTTCAGAATGTGGCCTGGGATTTTTTTTTTTTTTTTGCAAGCATGATACCCAGGTTTCATCTGCCAACCTTTATCCATCCTGCAAAAGGGGAGCCAGCCAGAATCTTTCATGGTACAGTGTGGCTAGACTCTAATTTCTCTGAAATTGTACCTATAGCCTACACAGAGTATGGTGTGGTGACATTCTACAGGAAAGAAAATATCCTCAAGTTTACCTGAGTGGTCATATCACAAGTTGCTCTGTATTTGGCAAGGTGGAATAGGTTCCAACTTGACAAGTCATTTGAATTGAAAAGTGAGAAATAAATCATATTTTTGGTGGGCCAGTATGATGTGAGCACACCTTCAGGCATTGTGCATGTACACACATAGGGCTCACTTGGTCTTCTCACACTTAGTGAGCCCACATAGTACATGGCAGAGTTGTTGCAGTCTTGGTCTGGAAACAAATCCTTTGCACACAGACAAACCATCTGCTTATACACAGGCAGACTTAGCTGAAATGTCGAGAATCTAGACCAGCAGATGTTTATTGAGTATTTATCAAGTCTCAGGCCTAATGATGAGTTTCATGATATAGCAGTTGGCTCTAGGGTGGTGGTGGCGGGGAAGAGTGAGAAAGAGAAAGAGCAGGAGGGGGGCTCACAGTGCTTTTATAACCTTATTTCAGAAATGACATATGATCACTAATGCCATATTTTACGCATTACACATACTAACTCTGGTGCAATGTGGGAGACTGTCAGAGCTGAAATTGAGGGTCAGCAGGAAGCGTATTGGAAGGGTAGCTACTCTAAGTAGCAAGCAAAACAATGCAATCATTAGAAAGCAACTGAAGTTTATTTCTTAACATCTAGCTAAGCATCCTTTGGGACACAGAAACAATTAAAAGAATTAGACTTCATTTACATCATCAGATTGTTGAATAAATTCGGTTCAAATCAGGGTAACTATACTTAAGATCGTCCACAGTTCCTAAGAATTTCTTAGATTTAGAATATTAGCTCCTCAGCATTTCAATACTGAATCCTCTCTGATTACAATGGGCCAGATTCAGTACTTACTACTTGGAAAATAAATAAATAAATATTCCTTTTTAGGGCTGAGGTGCATATCTGCAGTCACACCACTTGCCTAGAAAGCACAAGGCCTTGGGTTTGCTTTCCCATCACCACATAAAAATTAGCCAGGTATTTTCTAAAGGCCCCAACACAGGTAACAGGATAGAAAGAGGGGCAATGGATCTAGGAAAGGGAAGAGTATCTGAAGAATGCGGCAAGTGGGGCATAGATGGGCAATGATTCCCCAAGCCTCATGTCTTTAATATGGCATTCATATATTTTTCCCCATTTTATTGTTATGTATAAGTGCAAAATTTAAGGTTTACAATGGAGTTTAGCATTTTTTGCACATACATATTTGTCAAGGTGACAAGGACTTTCCCACTCTCCTTTTGTCCCTCCTCCTACCCTCCCTCCCTCCCATCCCTACACCCTTTTCACTTTGTCTTTCATTTTAAGTTCCATAAGAGTTGTGATCTGGGTCTCTCATAACAGAGAGACCATTCGATATATTGAGTGGGAAAAAAAATTAGCCAGGCATAGTGATGCACTCCTGTAAGCTCAGCACTCAGGAATTCAGGCAGGAGGATTTACCTGAGTTCAAGGCCAGTCTGAGCTACGTAGTGAGTTCCAGACCAGCCTGGACTACAGAGTGACACCTTGTTTCATTAAAAAATATCCCTTCATAGTCTACTAGTATTTATTGAATAGTCATTATGCACTTGAAACTTGGCATATAATATTTCTTGTTACAAACTATCTGTGAATAGAGATTTTAGATTGTATTTTTTTAGGTGAAGAAAGACTCAGAAGGATACAGTGACTTCGTCAGAAAATTTATGATGAAAACAAATTTTCAAACACCAATCTTAGGATGTCAAGGGAAAGAGTTTTTAAGTAATTTTTTTAGACAACCCTATAATATCTCCATTTTTGATCCACAGAAATGCAGTTAAAATAGTAATTTCTTATTAGGTCACTAATGAAAATTTATCCTAAGGAAACTGATTGATGTAAAGATAACCCTGTGAATGTACAAGTATGCACCTTCCAATATTCAGCTAAGGCATTTGAAATTTAATTTTTTTCTTCTTCTTTCCCAAATTTACTAGTCTTTTGAACTACATGCTTATAGTTATTTTCTAATGTGAACTGGTGGGTAAGGCTAGGGTTAACACTAACAACAAAGATATAGCAAAATATAGAAAAAAAAACTTTTGGTAAATATCCCAATAAAGGGATTGGTTGGATTCAGAGAAGAGGCATCAAGATCTCACTACTGCGAACCCATTAGAGGAATAGGAAGCTGAGGTACAGTGGCGACTTAAGTGAAATGACTTAGGTGTGGAAGATTAATATGTTAAACACTATATGGTGTCTGTGACTTGGAAAACCCAGAACACAGACATTCTTTGGAACCATATGAAGTGATAGCCGGAGCTGGGGGAAGGGACAGGGAGGGGGTGGGAGGGTAGAAAATGGGAAGGGATTGTAAACTCGATATGATACATAGATGTACTAAACACCCAAATTCATTGCAAATACTATTTATTACATTTGTATATTAATAAAGAATAGTGGGGAAAATAATAATTTCTTGTTTTCCATGTGGGATTGATAAACTGTAACTTCTCTTTGCTTCAATTATTTCTTTTTTGTTAATATTATGTGAAGGCAAATAAAAATCAGACTTTTTTTCTTTAATTATATATATTATTTAAAACTGCATGCCAAAAAGCCTTTTCACATAAAACCTACAGTTTTAAAGTTATGAATTTGTCAACCATTTAGTTAACTTTTCCACTTGTCCTTGATATTAAAAAAGCATATTGGTCACAGAAATTTACTTAACATCTTACAACTAAACATGTATATGTTGCATAGACAAATATAATCGTTGTAAATATCTATATGACCCAGGATTTTATTTCAAAACGGAAGCTTTTTTGGTTTACAAGTTCATTAAAATTAAAAACTCTTAAAAAGTTTTGAATGTGATGCTTTGTATTCTTGCTTTTGTCTTTCTTTTTTATTTTATTTCCCAGTTTCCTTAGTTCACATTTGCCATACAGGTTAATGGGTTTCATTCTGGCATAGTTAAACATGCAGATAACATACTTTATTTACTTGATCAATCCCTCTGCCCACCCTCGCCCAAATTTCACACGTTGCAGGGTCTTACACCTGCCTTATGTGCTTTGGTCACACTTGTGCACACAGCTGCCTTCCCTTATACCTCCTTCTCCTGGTCCCCCACCTGCCTTTCCTATCTCTCCTCTAATAATGGTCTCTTTTCTCCTTTCATTTTTAAAGTTTTATCAAAGGCATAATAACATGCTTTATGGGGTATGTTTGAAAATTACAGTGCATAGTTACATTTTTTAAAAATTAAACAAATAACACATTGAAATTACTGTCCCCCAATCCTTCTTGCTTTTAACACATTTATCCTATTGTTTTTGCCACTTTCTGAAGCACTGGAAGAAGTCTGCTGTGAGCACCTCTAGTTGTGAAGTGATGATTGCCTCAATGGCCTGAGTCAATTCAAAATGTTTTCCTTTCATGGCTGTTATGGCTGAATCTGGAACGTCTCCAAAGGCCGTATGTACTTGGGATACAATTGTATGTATCGTGGAGGGTAACTGCCTCAAGTGGACAAATACACAGATTACTTTTGTGTGTGTGTGGTCCTGTGCATGAAATCCAGAGCCTTTGCATTAAGCTGTGTTCCCAGAGTTTTCTTTTTCTTTTTTTTTTCTTGGTTTTCTTTTTGATAGAGGATCTTCCTAAGTAGCTATGCTGCCCAAGCTGGGCTCAAACTTGTAATGTGCCTGCCTTAGCCTCCCACAGTGCTAAACTGCTTGTCTGTAGTACCGGCCCCACACCACTGATGACTTCATGTATTGTGAGAGGTGGGGCACAGTTGGAGGGACAGATCATTGGATGTGTGACTTGGAAGGATATTATTATCTCCCTCATTAGCTGCTCTTCACATCTACTTCCTGTTGTGATGTCATTGACAGCTTTTCTCTAGTGAGGCAATTCACCATGCCTCTCTGTCTCTGTTGGTTAAACACGAATGAGACCTCAGAACCTTAGAAGCTTTAAAATGAGATCGATAGGAGATTCTATGTGGAACTCAAGAACAAAAGAATGCTGACAGAAAAAGAGATTGTAAAGGCCCAGCTCAACAAGCTTCACATGAGAAGGAAAACTTTATTAGCTCTATAAACTATATTTATTCTATTCTGGCAAAGAGAACACATCTGCTTTTAGCCCATGTCCTGAGACTTTGCCTGAAACTGAGATTAAGAAAAGTGGGATAATTAATCTATGGGGAGGAAATTTCACAATGGCTAAGTGCTCTGGTTGTCACGTGGCTGTGACTTTTTGTATTTAGCAATTTGGAGAAAACAGGAGAGCCAAAAGCAGATATGAAAAGTTTCCAGCTTTGCAAGAAAAAAAAAAAAAAGTGGTTGCAAAGCAGAGGCAAAGAAAACATGGATGCTGAGAGGATTATCAGCAAAAGAAGTCAAATACTTTGTTTGCATGAGGACAGCAGGATAGGTGCCTTGTTGGTATCTCAGTAATTCAGCTAGATCTCATTGTTTACCAATTCAGGGGTGCTCTGAGAAGAATGTCCCAAAGAAACCTGAAGGACCTCTGAGGGGAGTATTTGCTAGAGTTCAGTCAACCAAAGTTGAGCCATCAAGGCATTAGAAGACTGCTGCAGTTATGGGCCAAAGGATCTAGGGCCTCACTTGAGCCAGGCTGACCTTGGCGTAATTGTCTGTGTGATGCTAGTCTTACAGGCACACACAATCCAGGAGTTATGAGCTCAGAGTTAGTCATGGAGGCCAAGTACTATGCCACTGAGAGGGCAGTGTGTGAAACTGTGAGAGTGAAGCCAAAATGAGCTGGAGAATCCAGACTTTTGGAGGTACCAGGAATAAGTACAACTGCTGAAAAAAGTCAGTGGTAATAGGTGCAGACACCCTGAAAGAGGCCATCAGTATGGCATAAGACTATGCCATAGGTAGGGTTGCTTAAGCCCTTTAGAGTTAACATGTCACCACAACTTGCCCCAAGTATTAGCAGTTACTAATTTGCTACTGAGACAAAATATCTGACACCCAAAACCTAAGGAAGGAACCATTTATTTTAGCTCACAGATTCAGAAGATCACATACAGTTCATTCATGGGCAGCCAGCAATGGTAGAAGCATATTGGCAGAGGCTGGAGAGCTGCTCACTGCATTTCAGACAGAAGCCAAGTGAGTCAGGAGCAGGAGGGATTTTATGCCTGGAGACTCAGGCAAGGCCAGAGCTTTCCCAGGAAAAAGCTTCAACACTACTTCACTGTCCTTCCTTTACTTAGTTCAAGCTGCAAGTTGGGTGTCCCACACCTAGGCTGGGTGCCCCTACTTACCTCCTGGCCCACAATTCAACAAAACACAGCTGAAACACACCTGGCTCTCTCAATCTCAACAAGTTGACACAATCCCTCTAGGTCAAGCCCCAGGTATCTCTTACTTCCAGCCAAGCCCAATTTCCCAGTAGCACATATCTCCATAATACACTGAAATACATAAGCCTTTTGGGGAACATTCCAGACAGGGAGCTACAGGACATGTTTGCCCTTTTGGGCTTCAGTCTTTGTTAGTCTGACTTATATCTTGATTTCTTCTTTCGGGAATGGAAATATTTACTTTGTTTTATCATACATTTCAGGTGTTTAGCTTTTCCTTTTCACATGGACTCTTTACCTTGAAACTAGGAGAAGATTTTGAGCTAAATCTATCAAGACTTCAGTGACTCTTAGAGACAGATTAATCACACATGTATAATGAAGTGGACACTAATCTTTTGAGGGTCAGGGCTAGAATGTTATGGCTTGAGTGTGGAATGTCCCCTAAAAGCACCCTTTATTTAGAATATGATTGAATTATGAGAGTTACTGGATTGAGGGGATTAATCCATTGGTGATTCCATGTGCTGCCAGCAGGGGAGCCAGGCTGCGGGGATGGGGTATTTGGAGCATGCTCTGAAAGGGCAAATCTTCCTTACTAGCTCTTCCCTATGCTCTTCTTCCTGTTGCAAATATTGGATTTTCTCCAGCTACACCCTCTGCCATGTCCTTTTACCATAGTCAGCTGAAAATGAATCGACTTCTCCTCCTTTAAGTTGTGTTCTCTCTTGAGTTATAAAGTATTGAGTCCTTGCAATGAGAAAGTGACTAAGACAAAGTAAGTGTGATTTTGCAAAAAAGCTAGAAGTTACACGGAGCTAGGTCCAGTGAATGAGGTAGATGAGGAGTCACTGCAACATGTTCATGATTCTGTCTTTGTATAAGATGGAACTCAACAATAGCATTCACTGTATTATTTATCACGCCTCATAAAAGTGGCAAGAATGATGGAATAAGTGTTTGAAGTGAGGGGAAATATTTGGGGGGGGGGGGCGCTTGACGCCCATGTGCCGTTCACTGTAATGAATTTTTCTTTTTCTTTTTTTCTTTTTTTTTTGAGACAAGGTCTCGCTCTGTAGACCAGGCTAGTCCTGAACTCACTGGTGTAGCCCAGGCCAGCCCTGGACTCAGGCAATCCACCTGCCTCAGCCTTCCAGGTGCTGTGATTACAGGCATCAGCCACCCAACCCAGCTTTATGTGGTGCTGGGGAATCAAACCAAGGGCCTTGAGCTTACAAGGAAAGCACTTTAACCACTGTGACATTCCTCCAGCCCCTACAATTTAAACACTATATTTTGAACAGCTCCTTGTATGCCCTTACCCATCTTACACTGTTCCAGATACATAATTGCAGGATGTGATGTCTCTCTGTGGAATTTTAAGAAACATCCTAATACCTGACTATTGGAACAGACTTGATTGTAAACGGCTTGAGATCTGAAGTAGTAAGTAAACCAATTTGAACATGGTGTGGTATGTTTTCACCCTCAGGTGGCACCGGATCTGTCCATGGAGGAAGCAGGCAGGCTGCATGCTTAGTCATTTTTAGCTGGAGTCTTTTAAACTGATATTTACATTTCCTACCTACATACTCTAAGTCACTGTGCTTTCTATGATATATAAGTCTATAAGACCTATCCTGTAACTCTGTGTTCTCTTCCCAGGCTTATTACCAGTTTACTGGAATCTCCTAAAGTCACTTTTCTTCAAGTCTTGCCACCAGTCTGATCAAGCCACTGTTATTAATATTTCTCTCCTAGGCCACTAATAATCTTTTCTATCTCAATCATGTGCTCTCATATCTATTATCCACCAGAGTTGTGCTTATTTTCCTTATTTTATTAGCATCTATTTGCAATATAGTGCAGTTATATTAAGCTCGAGAATTTTTAAAATAAGTCAAACCATATGATACTTTTGAGCAAGCACAAGTTCTGGACTCAGAATATCTAAATTGAAATTCTGATTCCACCAGTGGTTAATTTGGCAAGTTACTTATTCTGTCTTTAAGTTTTCATGATTTTAGTAGGCAGATACTTTAGCAATTAAAGCGCTTGTCTATCAAGCTAAAGACCCTGGGTTTGATTTCTCATAAGCAAAAGCTGGGTGTGGTGGTGCACACCTGTAGTCCCAGCACTCACGAGGCTAAGGCAAAAGAATTGCCATGTGCTGCAAGGCCAGCCTGCATTTCCTGGTGAACTGAGGACCAGCTTGAGTAGAGAGGAAGACCTTGTCTCAAAAAAACAAAAACAAAAACAAAAATAAAAAAAACAGATAAAGGTACTATTTACTTTATGGAACTGTTATAGTAATTCAAATAGTTATGCATATAAAGTTCTTGAAGAATTCCTGATATATAGCAAACTCAATATGCTACTGAGAATATCGTCTATAAAACAGCAGCACTGTATCATTTTGGAGTATGTCTGAAAGGCACTCACTATACTGGGTCACATCTCTGAACTATTAATAAAAGATTTCTGGGTGATTTGTATGTGCAACAATGGCTGAAAGGTTTTAATTTAGCTGATATCACCACCATTCCCATCACCTCTGAACTTTATTATTTGTACTTCCAGTTTTTATAATAAAACAAAATTTCAAATACATAAATAAGTGTAATAGTATAGCAAATTCCCTGTACTGTCACGTAGCTTCCATCATTCATCAACAGGATCACAACCAACCTAATTTTCTATGCCTTGTGCACTTCCATTCTGTGTATGAATTATTTAATAACTAGATTTTATGGAGAATTCACTCTGTATCAGGATTCTGAGCTCATCATGTGTGTCACTTAATCCTAACAATGACCCCATGAAGAACAAAAGATTTTCCCCTTTTTATGGTTCCCAAGCCACATGCCAAGACTCTCTCCCTGGCCTTACCCTTGCCCTGTGTGATTAGCAATTCTCTTGGTCTGCAGGCCTTTCGGTTTCATATTTCACTCGAGAGTCCATTTCTCAATATTCCCTTTTAATTCTCCACACTGCAGACTATTCATAGAGCACTTATCTATCGCACTCTTTCAGCCACAGTTTCTAAGATATTATTCCCCATCCAGAGCACAACCAGAGTCATCTGAGAACTCTTCACTAATTGTATGGCACTAAGCAATGTCTGCTTTTTACGTCTCTGAGTCTCACATTCCTATCTACAAAATGAAGATATAATTACTGAAATAGTTAACAGGCACAATCTCTGATTAGGTGCTAGGTGCTTAATCTCAGGAAGTTACTTAAGCCTGAATTGTCCTCATCTTGGCAATAGAGCTATTGATACCTTTTCCAGAGAGTTGTGAAGATTAAAATAACATATGGGAGCATTTGACATTACACAGCACACAGTATGCAGTCACCAAGCATTGGCTACTTAGATAAATGAATATTAAAATATACAATGATTATTATATATCCTATACCCAAATATTTACTCAGTAGTCTATAGTTACTGTAAAAGGAACATCATATATTTACAAGTATAAATTCCAAAGGGTATGAGCCACGTGACATTGTAGTCATACTCAGTATATGATGAGTGAATAAATGAACAAACGAATGAATGCTTTAAATTTGATTAGGATCAAAGTGATATTTTCTTGGGTTTCCTCCAAGTTGATCTTTGATCAATGCTTGAACAAATTTGCTTTTCCATCAAAACTAATGTAATAAGGTATTCCTTTGAACTGTATATAATAGTTGATAGAGTTGCAGCTTGAAATGTTTGACATAAATTTTAGTCATGACTTCTTCATTAATTATCTGTGAGATCTAACACAAGTCCCTACAACTGTCATAGTTTTGGTTGGTTTTCTTCTCTAAAATGGAGGTAATAATTAGTCTCCCATACGGTGAGGTAATAAATATAAAAATGGATAACACAGCAATTGGCACATAATAGAAAATCAATTACTGTATTCTTTTGTTTTTTATTTAGTATATTCTTTTAAAAAGCATTTAGTAAAATGTAAGATTTTAAACTTCCCTTTCTAGCAAGAAGTTCCATATCTGTAAATTCTTCCCAGGAGAGGTCTTAGTTTACTTTTTTGTTATTGGGATACATTGCCCCACATCCACAACTTAAGAGAGGAAAGGGTTGTCTTGGTTCATAATTTCAGATGACCTTAGTCTATTCCTGGGATGGCCAATAATGGTGAAAGTATATGGCAGGTGCCTAGGTGGTGGAAAGCTTTTCACAGCATGGTGACAGGAAGCCAAACTGAGCAAGGAAAAACAAAATATTGCATGGCATTCCAGATTGAGCCTTAGGCATCTGCCACTTTTAGGTAAAACTCCAAGTGTCCACCTCTTCCAGCCAGGCCCCACCTCTTAACAGCACATGGAATCCATAGATATTTCACAACATCCAAATACATGAGGTTTTTCTGGGACATTCCCAATCCAAACCATAACATTCTGCCCCTGTCCCCTAAAAGACTCATGCCCACCTCAAAAAGCAAAATGCATTTAGCCCATATATGAGAGTTGCCAAAGACTTACCAGTTCTGCACTGCTAAAAATTTCAATTCGAAGTCCCTCTGAGATTCAAGGTGACTTTTTATCTGTGAGCTAAACAACACCAACATTCTATGGCACAGGGGTAAACATTTCCATTAACCACCCCTCCCACACACACACACACTAAAAACAAAAGAAAGAAAAGGACTTGGAGGATAAAAATCAGTTACACCAAAGCAAGACTGGAAACCACAGCAAACAGCAAATCCTATAGTTTCATTAAATCTTGTAGCTCCAAGTCGAGAACTTGAACCATGCTGTGTCAAGATGAGAGCTCCAAAGCTTTTGGTGGCCCTATCCATATGGCATGGCCTCTGGATGCAGCCTTCATCTCTTCTTTCTGGGGACTGGCTCCACTTATAGCTGGTATCCTTCCTCATGAGACAATCCATGTTTTTAGCATCTCAAAATTTCTGGGATCTCTGGCGCACCCTCCACTTTACCTTCACAATTTCACGCATTGCCCTTTCAGGGACATACTGCCTGGCCCCCATGTCTTCTGAAATCTGGGCAGAAGCCTTCCTAATTCTAAAACTCTTGAACTTTGCATGTCTGTGAAAGCAGCACCACATGTATGATGCCAATGTCTGCCACTGGCTTGAGCAATATTCTGGCCTCCTTATATCATAGCTGCTGTATCCTCCAAGCACCTGCATAGCTGAGCCTTGAGTAGCTGAACTCTGACAAACATTTCCCCCTTTGCCCTAGAGGATCTGAGAGCGAAGTCCTTTGCCTTTCTACCCTTGAATCAGTAAAGGGTAAGGCCTTTGTTGATTTCTGAGATGCCCTCAAGGCATCTTTTTCTATGTCCTGATTCTGAGTATTTGAGTTCTTGTTAATGCTAATCTCTTCAACAACTATATGTTATTTTATTCCTACTCTGAAGTCACTTTTTTTTTTCCAAGCAAGACTGGAAAATTTTAACATCTTTTTCCGTTGTGGTTTTCTCATTCTTTTCAGCACAGAGCTGGCTAAAAGATGCAAACAATACCCTTGTGACAGCCTGAATATTGGGCTGTCTTGAAGTTTACTCTACCATATTAATTAGTACACCACTGTTAATCTCAGTTTCAGGTAGAGTTTCAGGAGAGGGTAAAATGTGGAAACATTTTTTTTTTCTGCCAGAACATAGCATGCATGGCTTCTAGATCAGTTTGTCAATAAAATTCTCCTTCACATCTGAAAATATTTGAGCCAGGCCTTTATAATCTGCACTTTACTTGGCATTCTGGTCTTCTGAGTTCCACCCAGAATCTTCCATCAAGCTGGGTATTGTGGTTTGGATCTGGAATGTTCCCCAAGTCTCATGGATTCAGATGTTATGGATTATCTATGGAACCACGTGTCGGGTCTAGAGAGATGGATCATAGGCATGTGGTGAATTGTAGGTGTGTTACGGAAGACAGGTGTGTGGCAGATTATACATGACAGGCATGGGGTGGATTAGGAGGCTGCCGCAGATTATATCTGTGTGGCACATTACTCTGCATGTGACCTGGAAGGGGCTTAAACCCTGAAGGGTCAGAACACTGAGGCTGGAACAGGAACAGGACCTGAGTATATGCTACTTTCTTCCTCCCTCTTGGGAGACATGGCCTCCTGTTTGCAAGGCCGTGAGGAGCTGCCTCCACCTCTGCCTCCACCATGTGATTCTACCATTGCTGGCCATGAATAAATGGACAGTAACCTTCTGAAGCTGTGAGCCAAAATGAATCTTTTCTCCCTACATGGACGTCAGATATCATGTCCCAGCAATGAAAAAGTAACAAAGACACTGAGTTTACAGCACTCAAATTCTTCTTCAGTCAGCATCTTCAAATCTTTTCAAACTCCTCCCACAAACTAGTTCCAAAAGCTTCTAGAGCACTGTCTTAGTTACTTTTTTGTTGTTGTGACTCAATACCCGACACCCACAAATTTAGAAAAGGTTTATTTTAGCTCACAGTTTCAAATGGTCACAGTCCATTCAGGGGTGGCCGGCAACAATCAGAATACATGGCAGAGAGAGAGGTGGAGGCAGCTTCCCCGACAAACAGGAAGACAAGCTGAGGCTAGTTGAGGCTAGTCCCCCGGTCCTCCAGGAAGGCAGGTGCAACTTATGTATACTTTCAGGTCTCTGCCCAGTAATCAGTCTGTCCTGTACCCAGGTGTGGCCACTACACACCGTTAATCCTAACTTAACTGCAATCCACCCCTCCAGACCAGACCCCAATCCACAAACATCACATGGTTCTATTAAAATACATGAGGCTTTTGGGGGACACTCCAGATCCTAACCACAACATTCCACCCCTGGTCTTCAAAAGACTCATGTCCTTCTCCCCATGAAAAATGCAGTTAGTCCTTCTCCAAGAGTCACCTAACTCTTAACAGTTTCAGCATTACTAAAGAAATGCCAAGCCCATAATCTCCTCTGAGATATAAGACAAACTTTTAGCTGTGAGCTCCTGTTCAAACCAAAGAGTTAAGCACTTCCAACATAAAATGGCACAGGGTAAACATTTCCATTCCAAAAGGGAAGAATAAGGTAATAATAGGCAACAGGACCAGAACAATTCCTAAATCCAGCAGGGCAAGTATTAAATCCTGTAGCTCCATGTCCAGCAACTGGGGTAAATGCTGGTGAGGCATGAACTCCAAGGGGCTTGGGTGGTCCCATTCCTGTGGCATTGCTGCTGACTGCAACCTCAATCTTCTTTGCTTTGGGCTGGATCCACTCATGGCCTGCAGCTTTTCTCAGCTGACAATCCATGCTCCTGGCTTCTCCAAATTTTGGGACTCTCCATTGCACCCTAGACTTCTCCTTCACAACTTCACACATTGCCCTCCCAGGGGCACACTGCTTGGCCACCAAGGCCTTCCTCTGAAACCTGGGTGGAAGCCTCCATGAACCCACAACTCTTGGGCTCTGCAAGCTTGTAAAGCTGGGACAGCATGGATGTCTCCAAGATCCGCCATTGGCTTGAGCAGGAATCTGGCTCCTTTGTGTCGTGGTTGCAGCAGCTTCTGAATGCCTGGATTGCTGAACTCTGGGAAGCTGAACTCCAGCAAACGCTTCCCTCTTTGGCCCTACAGGGAGTCCTGGGGTACTCTTCACAGGACAAGATCTTTTGCCTTTGCACCCTTTGATTGGTAAAGGGTGCAATCTTGTTGATTCCTGAGTCACTGTGAAGGCCTCTTTGTTACAGTCCTGATTCCAACTTCTTGGCTTCTGTTTAATGTTAGTCTCTTGAAAAGCCTCATGCTTTTCCACTCCAGACTGCAGTCTTTTTACATTTGTTTTCTCTGCCATTGTTCCCTGTCCTTCACTATAAAGCTGGCCAAAAGCTGCAAAAAGTAGCCATGTAACAGTTTTAACTTCAGTCTGCCCCGAAATTTCCTCCACCAGAGTAAGCACTCCACTGCCTTTAATCTGAATTTCAGGTAGTCTCTAGACAAGGGCAAAATGCCAACTAACTTTCTGCCAGCGCGTACCACATGTGGTCTTTAGGCCACTTGCCGATACAGTCCTCCCTCCCATCTGAAACTTCTTGAGCCTGACATTTCCAATCCACACTTCTATCAGCATTCTGGTCTTCTGAGCTTTGACTAGAATCTCCCCTCAAGCTCAGCTCAGAGCACTAAAAGGCTTCTCCAGCTTGCATCCCCAACCTTTTCCAAATTCCTTCTACAAACCAGTTCCAAAGACTTCTGAGCCACATCTTCAGGTAAAGTACAGCAATGACCCCACTCCTCTGGGATCAATTTCTGTCTTAGTTACTTTTTCATTGCTGTGACTCAATACCCAACACCCACAAACTCAGGAAAGGAAAGGTTTATTTTAGCTCACAATCTCGAAGGTCACAGTCCATTCAGGGGTGGCCAGCTGCAATCAAAGTACAGGACAGAGGCAGCTTCTCAGGACATCACAAACAGGAAGGCAAGCTGAGACCAGTTGAGACTAGTCCCAGTCCTCCAGGAAGGCAGGTGCAGCTTAATATATCCTTCCAGGTCTCCGCCCAGTAACCAGTCCCTCCTGCATCCAGGTGTGGCCACTACACACCATTCATCCTAACTTAACTACAATCCGCCCCTCAAGACCAGACCCCAATCCACCAACATCACATGGTTCCATTAAAATGCATGAAGCTTTTGGGGGACACTCCAGATCCTAACCACAAAAAACACATTTCTGTGTAAATCCCAGCAACAGCCTCACTCCTCTGGTACCAATTTCTTTCTTAGTTACTTTTTGCCACTGGGACACAATACCCGACATCCACAATTTAAGGAAGAAAAGGTTTAACTTTATTTTAACTCACAGTTTCAAAAGATGTTATTCCATTCATGGGTGGCCAGCAATGGTAATAGCACATGGTAGAGACTTAGTCAGAAGAAAACTGTTTACAGCATAATAACAAGAAGCCTCAGTGAATGAAGAAGGGCAGAAATAGCACACACCTTCCAACGCAAGACCCAGGCATCTGTCCCTTTTTGGTCAATCACCACCTTGTAACAACTCATGGAATCCATATGTACTCTATAACACCCAAATACATTAGGCTTTTGGGGGACATTTCAGAGATATAAACCATAATGGGAAATGACTCAAATACATGCAGAGACAAATTTTATCAATGCTGCAATTTTAATGTTGCCTTTGGCAACTGGTAATTTGGCCCCCACACAGAAAGCATTCATTCAAAATAATTTCCTGAACTGCTTTAGCGTGTGGCTCCTGATGACGCAAGCTCCAAAACCAGCATTCCTTCACTCATTAATTAATTTATTTATTCAACACATATTTGAGCATTAGCTATGCGTGGAACAGAACAAGAGACAATAAGGAGATGGGAAGAAATGTCTGCTTTATCTAATCAATAATGTGTTTAAAAATCCACCTTGCTGAACTACAATTCTTCTTTGATTCTGGCAAACTTACTCATCCCTAGGGCATAGTACAAATGTTATTGAATGTAGCACAGATTCCATTACCTTCCTAGTAATTGAAGGACTTAAGCTCCTTTCCAAATATTTGCCATCACGGAATTTTCTACATACTTATTATTAAGGCTTAACACTTATATGTATATTTATACGAACTCTTTCTTCTTCTTTAGATTATGAGCCTTTATTTTATATTTTTCACCTATTATAAATTTATCCAGGTATGGACTTTAAATTTCAAATTAAATCGTTGATTTTCAGTCACTGCCATTCTTACCCATGGGAAGCTCCACAGGTTTCATTGTCTTTCTCTAGACTTTGTCCTAGATAGGACTATGAATTCTATAAATTCTATTTATGTTCGTTAGCACAAGGAACTTTAACAGATACCCAGTAGTTGAAGTCTAGTGCTGGTTCCATACTCTCTATTGCTCCTGCTTTTCCATTAAAAAAAAAAAAAGCCTCCAAATTGACTTCTAAATGGAGCCGTTAAATGGACGACTGAAACCTCCCAGATAATGCTATATACTTCTAGTTGGCCCTGAACAGAATGTAACAGAATCCGATGATGGTTAAAACAGTGGAAAGGTTAAGATGAAACTAAGAATGGTTTAGATGTGAAGAAATAGATACTGTATTACTCTGTTTTCATTACTGTAACAAATTATCTGAAGATGGGTACTTTACTTAAAAGAGGTTTATTTAACTCATAGTTCTGCAGACTGAAGGTCCAATATGCACGGCATCATCTCCACAGGAGATGGATGCATTCTATTATGGAAGTGATATTGTGGCAGGAGTAGGTGGGAGGTGGAGATCATGTGGCAAGACAGGAAGACGGATTAGGCAGAATCCAATCTTAATCTTTTATGACACTTGTCTTCAAAGAACCAAAGTCCCAAAAGAAGGGCAGGACTGTCTTCTGAGTGTAATGCCCTTACGTTCTAAATGCCACTAGGCACCATCTCTTAAAGGTTGTACAGCACATCCCAACATCCCATATAGACCAAAATTTCAATCCATGAATCACTGGTGAAAAGACTCAAAGCATATTCAAACCATAACATGTACTTTGCAAAATCATGAGAAAAAAATTGACACAGTACATGCAAAGAATAGATGGAAAACTTCTGAGTCAGAAGTAGAACTGTGTTAAAAGTAGCAAATACATAAAGAAGAATCATATATGTACTCAACTGGAAGTCACAGGAAAACAAATTGAAGCTTAATTTAGAAAAGATCAGTTCAGAGATAGCTTTGTTCAGAGAAGACTAGTTTTTTTGGAAGTTGAAGTGGCTTATGGCTAAGAGAATATGTTTGAAAACTGAACATTATCTTTGGAGAGCTGTTGCAAAAAATACTCCTACTTCAGTTACAGAAGTGGTATTAAATTGTGATTCCCAAAATTATAAGGAAATTTAATAAATAATTAATAAATAATGTAGACTTAAAAATATAACGGGAGGAATGATTATAAATGGCATAGAGGAAAACACAACAAAAGAGGAAAGAAGGAGAAACAAATGGAAAAAAGAAGGGAAGTGGAAGGAAGAAGGAAGGAAAGATGGAAGGAGGGAAGGGAGGAAGCAAATATCTAAGGGTACTTTGGAGGGAGGGAAAGAGGGAAAAGGAAAGGGAAGTTGACAAAACAAAAGAAGAAAGGAGTACATGGGTTGAGTCATGCCCATAATGGCGTACTGAGCAGGAGTCCTCTCACCTCATTACAATTAGTAAAAACAACAATGCACTTCTGGGGTCTAACCCCCTGTTAATTTCTGGTGCTTCTATTCACAGCAAATAGGACAAAGATCCCACTTTTATGTTTCAGATACATTCCAGAAGAGAAGAGTCACAACAGCTAAACAAACAAGACATCATAGTTGTGAACCTCAAAAGTAGCAAAACAACTTAGCTTTGAAAGAACTACATAAAATATTTTATCATCTCTGCCTTGATAAAGTTAATAAACTGTAGTGCCTTTGGGGACCAAGCTTTACTTAAAAGAACTGCTCAACCTGAAACAACAGTCTTTATCTTTTACTAGCTTAATTTGGTATTTAATATTACTCTTAACATTCTAAAAAAGAACACACACTACAAGGATCTTTGATCTTTTAATTAAAAATATTGTCATATGTCACATGATCAAAATTCCAAATTTTTTATGTTAATATGTACTGGGAGCCAAAAGCTCCGTGATGGAACTAAGGCAAGAGAGGGATTCTAAAGTCTGTCTTCTCACCTTTCTGGACTAATTTTGTAGTGTAACTTGATTTTGCTGCTCTCTTCACGAAATAATTTGTCACTGTATGTCCCAGAATTCTAATGTGTTTTAGGCACTTACGTAGCTTCGACTGGTACAAACCTTTGCACACTGTAAATTAGAGACTTGAGATAGATGACACAGTACATCCAGAATAAATGCCCACAGAGCTTAACAAAAGGACATGGCCCTTGTCACCTTCATATCTTATGTGTCTTCTGTCGAACCAATGCCTTCACTTCCAACCTTATGCAAGTTCTGACTTGCCACTTCATAGTAATATTTAATTTTTAAATAATCACACAAAAACAGAAGTATTAAACCTTTGCTACACAAAGTTTTGACCCTGAACGCTTGCATTTACTTGCTTCTTACTTTACATTCTGATTTGCTAATACACTTTATGACACTTTGTCTTCCCATTTTAGATCAAGACTCATTTCTTTTTTAGAAATACATTAACAGCCATTCTTATATAACTTGGTGACCAAAAGTTTAGATGCTATTCCCCATGTTAATGCTCTGTCGCTTTGTAGAGGTCTGTCATTCAATCTTTTTCAAGCAAAATTGTTCAATAGTTTTCCTTAAAAAGCATTCTATATTGTTAATTATTTTATTTTATTAGCATGTTTTTATTGTACATATTAACAGTGTGATGTGTGAACACATCATATAGCAAGTGCTGATAAAATTCAAATTCTATTTATTTGTTCTTCCTCTTCACATGCCTTTATCAAAATCATGCAATTAGTTCGATCATTTTTATAACCCTAAAAGTAGAAAGGAGAGGTTCATTAAGAGACTTATCATGCCTTTCTTCCTTCTCCTATACTTAAATGTTGGCACAATTCAAAATTCATATTTTTTCTTCGAATATCTGTTATGTTTTGTTCACATTTTCTATATAAGGCTTTGTTAACCCTTTTATTTCTATTTCTTTGCCTAATAGAACTCTTATTCTATGCTAGGAAATCCAGAACAATTTCATGATGTTGATCTGAGTGCCATGTATTAGAGGGTTTATAACAGAGGGTTTCTGCCAGCCCAAGCTGGATTGATGATCATGTCACCATATAATATTTGTCTAGAGGATGGCTTCATAAATAGACAGGTTAGGGCCCTATTGAGGTATTAGGGCTGTATAATGCCTCATTGCTGCTTCTTAAAGGAGAGTATTTGCTTGGACTGTAGCCGAGAGTATAAAAAAGTTGTTATGGATAAAATAAAGTAAGCTAAAGGAGGTGAATAGGAAAAAAAAATCTCTGTATTCTAGGAATTCACATTCATCAGGTGATTCCATGGGTGAACAACTGATGTTTAGAGGTCAAAAGAGAAAGCTGGTCATGTCTTAGCATATGAAAATTATTTATAATCCTGCAAGAATAATTTTAGTGGAATTTTTGGGAAGAAGGCCATGGAGTTGTTTTAAGAAATAATGAGAACAAGAAAGACAAAAAAAGTCTTCTCTTTCAAAAGACCAGAAAATTGCACCAGAACTTTAATATTTTCTAATGATACATTGATTCCTAAGAATGATGAGAGCAATAATGACACTGGACACTGGAATACAGATGTTCCACAAGGTGGGCTTCAGTTCACAAACGCTATTACAAAACTACTACAAGAAAATTTTACTTTATTGACTTTGTATCTACAGTGAGACTAAAATATATCTATTAACTGGACAGAGTTAGCAAAATCACTATACAAGCTGATTTGAAAAATCACTGACCTACCTCCCTGAGTTGCGAATCAGAGTAAAAGAAAAAATGAAATTTCTCTGAGCCAAAAAGATGAGATACTACCTAAGTAATACAGCATAATAATAAGTGGCAGATAACTGATACTATCCACGGTTTCATTTTTTTATATAAGTCATTTGGACACAAGTCATTACATCTTCCTGATCATAAGTTGCTTTTGATCCATGCAATCACACGTACTATAACCTGAGGAAGGGACAGCATCCTGATGGGCAAAACTAGATGATCATATATTTACTCCACACATACTTTATGCTCACAGTAGGCATTCCATGTATGTTTGATGATGATAATGACAATAGCATAGATTCTCCATACTTGCAAGCTTTGTACCATATTAGCCAACTATCAGTAAACTGGAATTTATTGAACACTAACTACATACAGAACCTTCAAATGAGTCTCAAGTTGTGGTAAGGTAGGTAAAAAGAAGTACATTCTTCAAAAGTAAAACTTAAGCAAAAGGTCAGACAGACATGTCATTTACATACATATGCATGAATTTACATACTTAGGGACAGGCATTCATACTCACACTATACTCAACAAAAAGCAATGATGCACATAGAGTACTCTACTGATACTAGCATAGCCATCTTCATGACTGAAAAAGCCCTAGGTTAAAATATTATTTAAACTACTCTTGCTCTTCCAAATCTCCAAAGGAAGATTGAACTAGTAATTTAGTGTTCCTATGTGACTTGTGGATAAGTAACACTACATGGGAGACAACCGTAGAATACAAAGACTTTGTCAAATCATCATCTAGTGAAATAATTTCTCAAGATAAATTCATAAATTGCCAAACTTATGACTAAATTTAATCTTTAATACAAAAACTACACTTAATCTCAGCTATAAGACTGACAAGCAATATACAAAAATGTAACTAATGTAGGTTGTCATTTAAGAGACTAATGAACATCATCAAAATTATCTACCTTTCCTCTTCCTACAAAATGCTTAGCATATTGGTTCTATATTTATCTCTCCTGTTTCTGTCTCTCTCTCTCTCTCTCTCTCTCTCTCTCTCTCTCTCTCTCTCTCTCTCTCTTTCTCTCTCTCTCTCTCTGCCCATGAATTGCCTGAGACCTTCCAAAACTGTTAACTAAATGCTTCTCCTCCCCTAATTTGTGTATGTTGGGTATTCTGTCACAGCACTGAAAAAGCAAATACAACAGTATCTTTCCAAAAGAGTTAATCATCATACAACATTGATACATGCATATCCATGTTTATAGCAGCACAAACTTTTAATAGCTAAATCTTGGAAGCAGCTGATATGTCAACCAAGAGACAAATGGATAAAGGTGTGGTATATTTACACAACAGAGTACTACTTTGCCATAAAGAATGGTAAATTAGAATCATTTTTAGGAAAATGGATGCATCTTGAAGCCATTATGTTTAGTGAAGTGAATCAGACACAGAAAGTTAAATATTGCATGGTTTCCCTGATATGAGAAAACTATACCATAAAAAAGTAAAAGAGAGATAGAAGAAAGAAGATGAGCTTTATGGAGAGGGAAGGGGGGTGTGGGGAGTATAGAGGTGGGAGAAAGAAGGTAAGTAAAAATGATCGAGATATGATATGTAAAAACATTAATTTCTCAAGCTGATTATCATTGTGTATCATAAGTATATGCTAATTGAAGTATAAAAGGAATAATGTCTTTTTGTAAATGAAGAGAGCGAAGCTCCCAATAACAGAGTAACTCACTGAACATAAGGAAGGGTAACCTGGATTCACATATGCTAATACTCCTCTGCTTCCCTACAGGGTTTAGCATGATGTTCACACTCAAAGGAATTGAATGCCACGTCTTTTTCAAAGGCCTATTAAGGCTAATCCTTAAATGATTGCCTATTTCGCCTCTAGGGGGAATCATGTGACAGGGTCTAATTTCTTATTAAGAGGTATGGAAGTCATTGCACCTGCTGTTTGGGAATAGAGCCCAAGGTTTTCCAGGTAAAATCAGTTATCACCACGATGGGTGGGAACCCAGGAAACAAGACAGGAATTAACGTCAGTTGGAATACCAATTTCCTGAAAAATAAATACTTTTTTTTTTAAAACTCTAGGCCCCCAGAGGCCTGAATTTCCAGGTGTCACATGGAAAGCCTAAAATTAAACATAAAAATAATTATAAATGAAATTAGCTGTGTCCTAACAGGCCAAATAATAAGATCTAGAAACAGTCAGTGCACTTGGCAGGGTAGAGTCAAACTAGCAAAGGCTCTGCAGCCAAAAAGATTTGGATTAAAATCCTAATTCTGCCACTAATGTGCTTTGTGACTTGGGGCAAGTCACTTCACACGCTTGAATTTCAAGTTCTCCATCAGTATAATGTAGTGCTATAAATATTACAGATAATAATCTCTATAAAATAATAAAGCTTAGGAATATGCCCTTTATAATATTTTGTTTAGAGGTGCTCATTAACAATACTTATCAGTAATATTGTATCCTATACACTTTTTTGAGACAGGGTCTCATTCTGTAGTCCAAGCTGTCCCTAAACTTACTATGTAACCCAGGCAGCCGCAAACTCATGAGAATCCTCTTGTCTCAGCCTCCTGAGCTCTGGGATCACAGTCATGCACCACCAGCACCAGACTGTTGTACTGTGGTATTCAACCAGAGGCTGAGTTTGCTGGGCAAGCACTCTAATCATTGAATTACAGCTGTAGTCCTTTTATATACTTTAGCATCGAGTTCTAGTGATTATTTACAATGAATGTTCTTAGTTCTGCATGCAGAATTCAGCCCCTTCACAGAACTCCTTCAGCCTCTTGCACAGAACTACAATCAGTGCAGCACATGGCAATTTTGATAACTCTGCTTCATTAGGCACTGCATCACCCCGAATTTGCACTATGTCCTAATTCCCAATACGGATTAGCTACCGACCAATACATAAAATCGAGGCAAGAAGAAAAATGTCATCAACAGCGCATCTCTTCAGCACCTGTGATGTGGAAGCCTCTTTACAACCATTTTACAGATGGAGATAGTAAGGCTCAGAGAAGTTACATCATTTGTAGAAAGTACGTAGAATATTTAAAATCACTTCTGTCTGAACTTCAAGGCCCATGTTTTAAACTACTAAATTTAGTGCATTACAGACTTAGGCTCCATTTAGCCCCTGATCAACCATGGCCTTGATACATCCAGTGCTGAAAGTACTAACCCAGAAAGTGGGATCAATTGAGACTTGAGAAAGGGATGGTCATTGAAGAGCTAGACAAAACTTGAACAAAGGCATCTTGTATTTAATCCATGAACTAAATGTACTGTGAGCCATATACAAGAGACAAGCTGCTGGGGTTAGAATCTAGAATGTCCCCCAAAAGCCTCACCTATTCACCTATTTGGATGTAGTGGAATAATTGTGTGTTATTGGGAGGTAAGGCCTAGCTGGAGGGGAAGGGTGCTTGTGGTTTCACTTGGAAAGACTGTGTCAACTTTTTGGGTTTGGGGTTGCCCAGGGCAGAGCTTTCAGGTGTGTGTTACTGACTCATAGGCCAGGAAGTGAAGGAGGGGGCCCCCACTCTGGGGAAGAGCCCAATTGGTAGTTTGAAGTAATTAGAGGAAGGAAGAAGAAACATTGCAGTTTTCTTCCAGAGAAAGATCTAGTCTTTTCTGAGTATCCAGAGATTGACATGTCTCCTGTTTTACTTGGCTTCTGTCTGCAATGGGGTGAGCAGCTCCCCAACTTCTGCTATGTGTTTACCCTCTTGCCAGCTGCCTATGAATGGACGGTGTATGTTTGAGACCTTCTGAAACTGTGAGCTACAATAAGTCTTTCCTCTCTTAAGTTGTGGATGTTGCGTATTTTGTCACAGCAACAATAAAGTAACTAAGACACGCTCTAGAATTTCATTCTGGAAAACAGGTAAGTATAGGAAGTTGTCAGATTCAATAGGCAAATTCTGGGAAATTAAAACAACAAGTTAGGTGAGAGCTGACATTTATTCAGGAGACATCTACCTTCTGTTAGAGGAATTACAGATGTTTTCAACAGCATAGTCTGGTTGGTTCCTACAGCCATTAAGGAGGAAGATACATTTAGGCTGACAGATCTCCTCTAAGTCAAATAAAGCTATTCTCATTAGCCCATACTTTCTACTCTGTAATGCCACAATCCACATCTCAACTGTGTCTAACTCCTTCTTACTTCACAGAAACCTTGTACACTGGTTCCAAGCGTGAGCTCCTCCCTTCTCTCTGCCTCTCCAACCTCATCCTTAAGCTTGACATGAAACTGTGGTGGTTCAAGTGGTCCTTAACACCCAGGTACTTCAGAAGGGCTTGCTCCAACTCTTCATCTCACACTACTTCCAAGGACCACTTCAATCCAGACTCCAGCAACTCTTCACATCTGACCTATGTGCTTTCTGTCATTATGACCAAAATACCTGATGTATACAACTAAAAGAGAAAATGTTTATATGCTTCATGGTTTTTGATGCTAACGTTCATGGTTAGTCATCTTCACAGCAGGAACACTATGTCAGAGGAGCATGGTGAGGCAAGGCTGCTCACTTCACAGAGGTCAAGAAGGAGCACACAGGAGAAGAGTACCATTCGGCATACACCCCCAGTGACCCATGTCCAGATGGACTCCATTGCCTAAAAGTACGTTCAACTATGAACATCCACTGAAGTATGTAGTACCCTCATGATACAATCACATCTCTATGAGTCATTTAATTCAGTGAAATTGAACATTAAGGTTAACTGGCTCCTTGTAAAATCTAGAACTTTTTCATCTACTACAAGTAAATGAATGGAGTATTAAAAAGAGAAATTAATCTTTAACCACAGCTCGACTACTTTCCTATTGTAGAACTTGAGAAAAGACCAAATAGCTCCTTGATCTTGTTATTTTTATCTATAAAATGGAAATAGAAATACCTACTCAGACAGAGGTACTGCATGAATCAAAGAGATAATGCATTTAAAGCAGCACTCGAGATGTATTTTTCAGATAGAATAAGTGCCTTCTACAAAATTTTTTCAATTGTGTCTTATCTTCTTCAGAGAAGAGATTATGTACTATCCTTCCATTCTGCAGAATAACAATATGCTTAATTGCATTCTTTATTTTTCTCTGTACTCCCACATGTAAGATAAATCAATCAGAAACTTGAGATTATGAAGGGCCTGGGTTAGTGCCATAGTGAATTTTGTCTTGGCAGTTCTCAGGAAGATTTCTAAGTATTTTGGGAAGAGGACTATACAAAAGATGAGAAATAACAGGATGCAGGAGTTGTGGCTACTCTATGGGAGTAGAAATCAAATTCCAAAGTTGGTAGGGACAAAAAGATCTAGGCAGCAGTAGTTGGGTCTTAATATCAGGGAGTGCCCAGGGATATATGTCCCAGAAAGCTACATCATGAAAGAATGAAAGAAGAAGAACAGAAGAAAGCAAAACAGATAGAAAGAAAGAAAGAGCAAAAGAAAGAACACCTCAATAGATCAGACCGTCAGACCAGTTTCACTCAAAGATACAGGCAGAACAATTAAAGAATGATAATCTCTCAAAACAGGTTATGAAAGATAGCAGAAAAAGACAATGGATTTCAGAGTTCCATGCAGAATAAACTTTTTTTTTTCCCTTTAGCATATTGTTCCTATAGTAAGTCTACAATTTACAAATTTTATCACATAGGGCATTATAACGACCACAGTGTGAGTCCAAGATACCCTTTGCCCAATGTTATCAATCTATACAGGAACAGTCATAATCTGGAGCCAGGCTGACCTGCCCTGACACTTGGTAACAGTTTGTTCTTGTTAGCCACTTCTTCGAATGTCACTTTCTCATTTGTTTAAGTGTGTGGGGTGATAACCATATGCTTTCCCCCAGTAATGTGAGTGGAACCTTGACGTGAAATTGTGGGTGTGAAAGCGATTTGTAGACCAAGGTTATTTTTACTTTTTGGATTTCATCATTCTAATCATGCTAAATCCTAGTGGATATTAGCTAATCTTCATTCATTATTGGATCTGTATCTTCTAGAGCCATAAAGAGGTGATCATCATTTGAGCCATTGTATGCCAGTGAGTGTGCTAGGCACCAAAAATACCTGACACAATTTTATTTAATTCCTCTTGTAATTCTGTTCTCTATACCTACCTGGTTTCTGAGAAATAACAGAGAGTGACTAAGTTCTTTCAAATTGAAATAACATAGTTTTATTTTCAACTTTGATATCTGAATGGTGTAGAGAAGTGTATGAAGAATATGATTCTGCTTTTGAGTGACAAAATGGCAAATAACCACCAAGAAGCAGGACATTTTAAACATAGTCCTGTCACCCATTTTCCTAAAAAAATACTTTAAGTCTGATCACTTGTAAAAGATGGTTCTCCTGTCCCAGGAAGAGTTTTAGTCATAATGCGATGCTATTATATTTACACAGAAATTTAGAAATGTATCTTTATTAGAGAGAAAATTAGAGCAAGGGGTTATGCTTTGCTTATTAGCATATATGTTTATGGGAAACAGACCACTACTTGTACTTTCATACCACTTATTGAATCAGAAGAGTTTCTTCGTCCTCGTTAAGTTGAGCCTTGGATGAGGACTTCCCAAGCCAGGCCTGTCTCATTGCCCTCTCCATCTAAACACATAACCACAAACACAGCAGGAATCAAGCTCTTCACTGCCCACCAAGATACCACGATAACACTGAGGCCTCTGCAGCGTCCTTCTTACTGGTCTGTCTGCCCCTTCGTGGTCTCTCAAATCCACTGTGACCAAAGACTTATTTTTAACAGTCAAATCTGATAAAGGCCTCTCTCTCCTTCAAAGCTTTTTATCAGCTATGTAATGGAGTCCAAATTTCTCGGCACTCTAATTTCTCTTTCTCCTTTTGTACCTCCCCATCCATTTCATGTTTACTGATACACTCTCAGTCTTCTGAATCTTTCTTGCTCTCTCACCTACTGGCTTTACTGAAACTGATGATGACTAGTCTTTTCCTTTCTGAGTTTAGATTGCCCTTAGTTCTCTGGAGGTGAGCTCAAGGAAGACTGATTTGAATTCCTGTGCTGTTGTCTCTAATGCCCTTTCTCCCAGGCTAGGTCAATTCTCAGTATTCTTAGAGCTCCCAGAACTACATGACAGCACATGTGGTAGACCTGTGTTTTTTGATAATTATGGAACTTAAAATAAAATCACAATGTTATAAATATATGTAATCTAGCTGAACTGCTTAATTATAAATAGATAAGTTGAGGCCCAAAAAGATGAAGAGAAACAAAGTGAAGACTTGCTCAAATTCTGGAAATAAAGTCCAAATATTTTGATTTTTAGCAATTATTCCAAACACCAAAGATATAAAAAAGAAAGAAAATAACATTTTGACACAGAACTGCACACAGTGACCTAATAAGCCTTTCTTAATTGCTTCTGTCATTATTCTACAGAGGAAGGTCAAAGCTCTGACAGTTCAAGATATCCAAACTAAGTCAAGGCAGAGCTAAGATGCCATACACATCACTACCTCCAAATACCTCCAAATTTCCTCTTCACTTGGCACATGTCTTGTCTGAACTAGAACCCATGGCTATTTTAATTGCTATAGGAAGAACAAAGCAAAAGGAGAAGAAAAATAGATTTACATGAACTATAGTATAAGTAGGCAAAGTGATTCTGCACTCAAGACATTGGATACACATCACTAAGTGGAGAGCTAAACACAACTAAGAAAAAGTAGCGTCAGAAGATCAAAGTATGTGCCCTAAAGCACTATCATTCTAGCTCTGACACACATACATGCAAATATTATAATATAGTACAGAGGTTGCTGGGAGATATGATGATAATTAGGGCAAAAGTCTTTTCCTAGACAAAGTCAGGTATTATTTCTGACTCTTTTAAGCATGACTCTTGACCTTTTAGAATAAGTTTCTGCAAAAGCTTATATTTAAATGTCAGTATTTCAGCAAAATAACCTCACATATATAAAGTCTAAGGGATAAAAACATGGATTTTTGCAAAGACAGACAGAATAGGCTTTGTCCCTTTTGGCTTGGCACTTACTAAATGTATGACCTTAGCTTGTTTGAGATTTAATGTCCTCATTTAAACAATGGGACAATGATAATGTCCTTTATAACTGTCATGAGATTTAAACATGGTGTTGGAGCTAAAGCACCTCACACAGGGCACGCTACACAGTGGGACAGCCCCTTTATCTCCGTGTGTTAATTATAATGCTCCTCCAAGCGTTTTCAAATGTATTTAATCCTCACAAGAATCTTGTGAGTGGAACAGGACAGATGCTGTTTTCTCATTTTCCAGAGTCTCAGGAATTTTACATAGTTTGCCTAGAAGCACCTGCTAATTATTATATGACAGAACTGAAAACTAAACCCAGCGTTTCCTAGTTTATGCCGTACTCCATTTGTTTCGGCAACAAATACATATCAACATACTAGCTTCTGTGGTTATGGCACTAAATTAGACAGACAAGGTCCTTGACCCTACAGAAACTCCTCTTGCTGTAATAGGTTCTACAGAAAAGAGCACAGGAAGTAACATTAGGAGACAGAGATACCTTGACACAGACACTTTAAGAGAGCAGAAACAAGCAAAGAATTACAACTCTTTGCATGTTTCCTGGCTGCTAAAGAAAGATCTGCAATGTCTGTCCAAGGTTAATGATGTACCAAAGGGCCAGTTACATATTGTCACAAGAATACAACAAACTCTCTTTCCCTTCTCCACCCTCAGAATAGGCTATGATGTTAATTTAGAAATGCTTCAATGTGTCTATAAAGCTATTTTAGCATTCTCTTAGTTAAACCAATCAACACTTCAAAACAAGAGAAAGTTGGACATATGTTCTTCCTGATCATGCCTCACATTGAACTAAAACAGTCTTAACACGTTAAAAACACGAAGGAAGTTCTCACAACTTCCCCCTCACACCTCCCTGCCTCCTGACCCAGTTTGGGAACTGATTTTACTTGGCTTATGCAATGTTCTGCTTAGTTCCCTGCCTCACATCTCTTCCCTCCTCTCTAAAATCTCTTCCTTGATCCAATTTCTTCTCTTTTCTTTTTCCCCCTTTTGCTGTTATTTAAGGATCCTTCCTTTAGTCAAGAAAATCAGCATAGTCAATTACAAATTAGTTGTGTAGACTCTCTCTAGCCACATTCCCCAACTCATCCCCTGCATCATTGTAAGTTCTCCCCATATCCTGCCTCCACTCAGGATCTCAAGTTCTCTTCTCATTTCTGGCTCTCAGACTAGAGGTTCCCTCTGCTCCAGACCTATAATCTGGCATAATAAGAGCATAATGTCCTCTTCCATTCGTAAGTCCTTACTCCTTCTTCATAAAAGCCTTAGCAGCGGATTACTCGATAAGTCAGTGCTCTCCAACACTCCCTGCTCACCACCCTATATATCACACATATTTCTTTATTCTTACATTCATACTCTCCTCAATCTGAGATACTCTCTCCATTCCATTTTTGCCTTCAGAATTTCCAATACGTATCCATTCTCGAGTTTAATCTCCACTATGCCCTACCCTACCACCTTCCAACATGAGAACTCTGTAACCACATTGACAGGTGAACTGGTCAGTGTGGTCATAGAGTATGTACTTTTAATAATCATACTTTTATACCAGAAGTGTAAAGTTTAGTCACCTTACAAATGTACTTTGCCCTAGTTGTGTGGTCCTTGGGCAGCTTAAATGAGTCTTTTTGAACTTCAGTTTTTTCATCTGTAAAGTGGTGGTAATAATAACAACCTTACATAATATCAAGCCTAGAATATAGCTGGTTTCCTCTAAATGACAGAAAGTTACTTAGCAGTAATTATAAAAAAGATGTGCATACAAACAAGTGTTGGAGGACTTGAAAGTGGTAAGTTTCACAGATTACAGGGAACAAAACCTCATATCTACTGCGGAGACTCATGAAAACTTCTTAATGGGCAATGATTTGAACTCAGCCTGGGAATGTGGTTAGAATATCAATTATGATCTTGCATTCCCAACAGAAATAACATCATAAATAAAAGTTTACATATAAGTAGGAAAACAGGTTAACAAAGGAAAGTATAGACAAGAAATACATTGGTATAATTTTGCCAGTGATTCAAAATATGTCATCTATCCACAAAAGTCCATGTAGTACATTAAATCTCATACAAATTAATTCTACCAGAATATTTGAAAAATACACCAGATCTTCTTTGTCATGGATTCGTGAGAAGGTTTCAGTTAGTATAATTTTACTTTTATTATCACTTATATGAGGCATGAATCAAATTCAAAACTTTTTTGTACAAAGGAAAAACTCAAAGCAGGTTTTTTTGTTATTGTTGAAGACACAGCAGCCTTTTGGGGACTTCATTAGAAAATTCTCATGCCAGCTGTCTCTTTTCTCCAACTTATATTCATACAATATGCCTCTCTCTTGTTTCTCTTCAACACTGAACTCAGATACTAATGAATTTTCAGGAATAGAAAACCCAATAGAACATTAAAATTGAAAAGAGAACTTGTTAGTTAATTTTGCTGAAATGCATCACACCACACTACACTGTTGCAAAAATGAATATTCAAATAGGAATTCAGTCATGGAAAAATTAATTTAAAATATTATTGTTAATATTATTTTATATAAATATACATATGAAGAGACACAGTGTCATCTGTTGGCTCCAAGTGAAACATTTGTGAAAGTCAAGTGCTTGAGATCTCTTGCTGAGTTGATGTTTAAAGATATTAAATTTAAAACTAAGATTTATAAAAACTGTTTCTAAAAGACAAATTTCATCATCATATCACTCCTTTGCTTTAAACTCCTCATAGATAACCACTTTCAGACTAAAGTCAAAACCACAGGGCGTTCTAAGCCCTTCACTTGGTGGCTTATGCACACATCTCATTTCTCCTACCTATGTTCTCCCATGTAAGTTGTGCACTTACCTATCTCCCTGCCTTTCTCCACACTCACTCTTTTACCCTTTCATCAGTTCCTCCCTACTAATGCTGCTCAGTGGCAGCTCCATTCTCTATGCCAGAGAAAAGATCTTTCCTGAGTGTTCCCCTGGTATACTGGACCCAGAGCTAGTTTGCAAGTATTAAGATTAAATGGTGAAGAAAAGTACAATCTCCTTTTAAGAAAAGTTACAGTCCAACTAAATATTTAATACAGATAAAATATATATGAAATATGTTATTTTGAGCCCATTTAGCAATAATGTCTACCCCACTAATACCTGAATACTTGAATGAACAAAAACAAATAAATAATCAAATAAATAAGTGGATGGGTATATTTCTTCATATGAAACTCAGAGTAGTACACAGATATCAGGGAGCATTAACTTAAAAGCAATTTTGTATATTAGCAAGAAAGTGAATTCAGAATAAAAATTGAATTTACCAGCTCTAGACTTACTAAATGTATAACTTTGATCATCTTAATTTGTCTGACTTTAATTTTTGAAGTCATAAAATAATGACGCCTATTGGGTCAGAAGGATATTAAAATTTTCACTCTTGTTTTCACAACCAAAACTAAACTCTCAACAAATCCAATGAGAATGCCATTCTAGAGGTCACAGACCTTTGCAACAACTGGCAGTTGCTTTATAAAGCACTATGTTGAAGTAGTTTCTGGGACTGAATCCACAGTCAGCAGAAAGAAGGATTACAGCAATTAGCGATGTTGGCCAGGAGGGCAGAGGAGAGTGGTGATGCATGTGATTAGTAATTTTTTTTTCAGTCTACAGATACTCTGAAGTAGAGGAATGGCATAAATCTGAGGATGGAATGAAATGGAGAGTAGATATAACCATGGATTGGCTAATTAGGGTCTGATAGAAAAAATTTCCTTTTCACACACAGTTGTCCTAAGCTAATGAGAGTGACTATCTTTCTTATAATTACCAGAAATATTCTTCTCAGACTATGAACATCTTGTCCTCAACATATACAATAGAGTTGATAATGTTGGTTGAACAAATAGGTAAATGAGCTAATGAATGAATTGCTCTTCTGGTCCCTCTGTCCGATGCTGGCCTGGTCCTCAACAAAACACATCAAATTATAATTTACTCAACAGTTTATACATGGGATTGATCTCAGGTAGTCCACTTAATGCAAAGCAGAAACCAAACAACCAGATTACAATATGACTATTTACCAAGTGAGAAAACTGAGGATCAGAGACTAAAGGGTGTGTTTTTTATTTTTCCAGTAGCACTATCAGTCCCTTAACAGTGAAAAATAAGAGGAAAATAAGTGTTCTATGTATATCAGTCTGCTGTCCCATCAATGGACAAAATATCCTGACACCCACAACTTGAAAGAGAGTCATTTAGTTCATAGTTTTAAAGGTTCAATCCATAGCTGACTGGTTCAAAGGCAGATTTGGCATGGCAGAAGAACCTTGAAAGGGAAGGCTGCTCAAATCACAGTAGCCAGGAAACAAAGAGAGTAGGGGAAAACAAAACAAAACAAGAAACAAAAGAAGTGATACACTTTCCAAGGCTTGCCCTTGGAGACTCACTACCTCCCACAGGGTCCTATCTCTTAACAGCACATTCAGCTATGGACTACTCAATGGACAAATTCATCAATGAAAATATCATCCCCATGAAGCAACCACCTTACAAAAGCTTCACATCTAAACACATAAGACTTTTGGAGAAAATTTTAGATCTAAACCATAATAATCTGCTTATATTCCCTGGCTTATAGTGAGATTCAAACCATTATAAACTAAAAAGCACTGTTTTCTTTTTTGGTGCAATAAATCTTTTATTTTTTCCACGTTATTAATATGTGTAAGTTCAATCCATAATGTTTACATTGAACTTGAATATTTTGTGCACATATATATCAAGTTAGCATTACAAACTCTTCACAAAAGATCTTCACAATGCTTTGCCTCCTGAGAACTTTGCATTTATCAGCTTCATTCTCATAACCCCCCCTCCAAATACCTTTTAATATTCAAATTTCTTTGATGGGGAAACTAAGGCCCCAAGGCTACAAAGCTATTAGAGGTTATAGTTGTGACTACAGAATCCATACCTTTCCCCCATACCATGAAGCCTTTTCTTTAACAGAATAACTCCTTTTAGGGTAATGTATTCTCTTTTTTATTTTCCTCTAAAGATTAGAGATGTTAGCTGTAGCATATGGTAAGTATACATTTGCCTCAAGAGAGACAGGTTGCTGATATGCACCTTATTCTTCACAAAACTACACAAACTCAGAGGCTGACAGAGGAAGGTTGGTGTCAAGTGGCAAACGATGCGTACCTCAGGTCAGCAACATGAATTTCTGCGAAAACATGGATGAGGACGGCCCTCGTGTCTGCATATAGAGTTTCTAGGGGAAGAAGGGTCTACAAAAAGTCTATAAAATATTTTTTATTGATATTCAGGTCTCATTAAATAATCCATAGTTTCCCTGTCTCTTTAGGGCCTGCAGCTCTGGGATTTGGTCCTGGAAGCACAGAAGAGCCCTTTATTCTGTTGTTTATATAGGAAAATCATGGTTCCCTGAGGGGAAAAGGCTTGGGTCTGAGCTTGACTTTTTATCAGTCATGTTAATTTGGAAATAAGCTATTACTTTGACTTTGCATTCATCAGAGTCAAGAGTGGATCGTGTTGCTTTCGCCCCCTTTGTCCTTAATTAACAGTCATTGGATACCCATATTAATTAGCAGGGCTGAGAGATATTTGCTTCACCCTTCACCCTGGTAGATAATTAAAATTTCCATTAATAAAATGGTTTCATTTATTATTTCTATAAACCTATTACAAAAGCAATAAACATGATTATAGCTAGTTTTTCTAAAAAACATGATTATAGGGTAGTTTCTCATCCCAGCCTCCCTTCAGTGTTCTTGTCTATTTCCATGAAGTTCTTAAAATTGTACAGGAAAATATAGTTGTGAAAGAATTTCATGTGCTAACTTTGTAATTATCACTCAGGGAATCCAATTAACAGGATAAACCGGGAAAGACTGTTCTTAAGAAAGCCAGAAAAGATCCACTTACACTAGAAATGAGATGTGATCTTATATGTCTGGAACTCCTACTACCTCTGAATTTTAATTTCAAAAAAATCCAAAAGCTTGATTCTCAACTGAATTAAAAATATACATTAAGTGTTCCAAATTGAATGCTCTGACATGTTGGGCTCAACTAAGATGAGTAAATGTTATTAAGTACAAGTTTTAGGGAAAGTTACAGAGATGAGTCAAAAACACTGTCTGTCCTCAAGGAGTTCGCTATCTAGTGAAAAATCTGTTAAACAACTAACACAGAAGCAAAGATCAAATCTGTCAGCTAAAAAGAAAACAGAAGTCTCTACTGACAAAGCATTCTCTAAATTAATATCTCCCGGTTCTTAACAGACTAGACTGAGTCTTCTGTGGCTCTTCTACCACATGCTGTCACAATGAGGAAAGCTTCGCTATGATGGGGACTGAGGATCTTAGTTCAGATTCTCAATGCAGGTACTTAAACAATGTCTACTGAATGAATGATCAAAAGGGCCCTTGAGTATGATTAGTTAGTAATCTTAATAAAATAGTAACTATACACAGATAGAATTCTAGAAGCTAGAACCTTTTGCAATCACTCCCTTATTGATGCAACAGCTCGCATTCTAGTTGTGATAAATAGAAATAAAGATGCAGAAATGATAGTTGAGAAGGACTGCAAACCAACCCAACCAGCCTACCTAACATTTACTACTGTTTCTGCTATAACCTACTTCCATTCTATTCCTGGTAAATTTCTTCTTTTCTCAAGGTTTTACCTGGACTCCAGCCACAACAGATTCTTCTCAGACTTCCCATTGAGCTTCAATACTCAAGACAGTTGGTATTTCTTAAGCTCATATGTGGTTCTCCTTTGACTCCACTAGATTTGAATCTCCAAGCCATCTCTCTCCAAGCACCACTTGGAAATAGCTTTCTGCTTTCATTCTTTGTCTCCAGTTTTCTTTTGTCCTTGCTGGACCCACAGTAGCCTTCATGATTGTTCAATATAAAATAACTGAGGCATCCGGGTCTGGTTCCTTCCTAGGATCCAAGGCTTATACACTGTTCTTGCCATTTCAGGATGTAAGACTTAGTAATCACTCAATAGCTGTGAATTACCTATCATTTGCAATGTCATGAAAGTGGCTGTAAAATCTTTCTGTGTAGAAATTTTACCCTCTCGGGAATCTATATTTGCTGTTTCCTCTTTCTCAACATCTTTTTAACCCCTAGAAGCAGGGCTTCTATTACTAAAATTGTTTTCTCTGATCCTTCCAGATGCCATATTTTAAGGTTCTTTGATGTTCTTTTCTTATATCTTGACAGCAATTTGTATTTTCAAATTTTTAAAACACTCTTCAGAAGTCAGGTGGAGTGGATGCTTGGGACAGGGGAGGGAGCAATGCCAGGGAGAAGCTACATCTACCATTTCACTGGTGGTGATGGTCTCAGAAGTACACCTACGTACCAAATTCTCAAATTGCACACTTTAAATACGTGCAGGTTATTGCCTCTACTGTTTGAATATTTGTATTACTCTTTTTCATATATTCAAATTCCAACTCCAAAGTTAGGTGAATTAGGAGCAGAGGTCTTTAGAAGGTAATTAGGTTATGAAATTCACAGCTTTATAGAAAAGGTCTAGGAGAGAGACCTCTTGTCTTTATAGGGGAGCAATGATAAAGAGTCATCATTGAGAAAGTGGGCCCTGACCAGGCACCAAAACCACCCATGCCTTCTTCTTTCAGAACAGTGAAAAGTAAATTTATTTCATTTGCAAGACTCCAATGTTATATTTTGGTATAGTAGCAAAAATGAACAAAGATAACTGTATATGCTCTGAATATTTGTATCTCTCTAAATTCATGTTGAAACATCATGCCCACTATAACTACATTAAGAGGCCAGATCATTAGGTAGATGATTACACTACGGGCGGCAGTGCTCCTGCAAATGCACTCACAGGCAAAGCTCTTCCCTTTCCAGCCCTTTTTGCTCTCTGTCCTTACACCCTGGGAGGATGGTGCCATATTCATCCATTCTGTCATGTCAGGATGCAGCAGCAAGGTGCCACCTTTCAAGCAGAGAGCAAACATTTACCAGACATTAAATCTGCCAACATCTTATCTTAGACCTTCCAGAATCCAGAATTGTGAAAAATAAATTCCTACTATTTATAAATTACCCAGTTTCAGATGTTCTATTAAAGTGCAATGAATAGATTTTGACAAACCTTGACATTTTAAGTAAAAAGCAAGTACCTGTTTTCTTTGTAGTTACTTGGCTATTTATTTTCAGTTCCCCCTAATAGCCCAAGGAATTAATCTAGTTCTATTTGCTCTCTCCTGCTGAAAGAGCATTATCTTAGCCACTTATTTCTGAGGTGGTAGTCAAACAATTCATTAAAGAGGAATTCTAACACACACACACACACACACACACACACACACA